>CBVK0100154515.1:0-27792 GCA_900067695.1 Picea abies
GCTCTGTGGCCTCATCTCGCCGACGTCTCTCTCCACGTGGAAGTCTCTCTAGCTCTCGCTGAGCCGACACTCTTTGCAACTCCACCTCACGCCTGCGAGGTGCCACATCTGGACATGCACCAAACAACAAAACAGTAGATCGTATCAGTGTCTATAAATCATACATATGGACTGATATCTCAAAAACACAACATAAATAAAAAACATACACAAACTCCGCATACCTCGATGGTCAAAAACCTCCCCGAGAGGCAGTACCATGTCTGGGTCCCCCCGGAAGTCCACCCCAGCATAGGGGTACCGAAGTATCACTTGCGGCATCTGTCACCATATCTGTGTCGCCTACACTGTAAAATAATGGCCACCTTTGCCACCACCGTGGTGAATCAAAACTGATGACCACTGCCTCAAGCGCGGCTCTCATGCCCCTGGTGCCTCTAGAAGAACCCTTGAGCGCAGCATCAGCACCCTCTCCAAAAACCAGGCTACCAAGATCGAGCTGAAAGCAAACTCTCCGGTACCTGTGGACCGACAACGGTCCAACTACATGATCATCCGCGCATGCAGCATAAGCCCCCATGAAAACCACTCACGGCCCACCACCACCCTCTCCAGCACCACCAGCTGGCCACCACTAATCCATTGGGTCGCCAGTGACCCATACACATGAACAATCATCACTGCTATGCAACAATGCACCAGGGAATCTATCCCACTAATGCTCACTACAGTCCCGAACATGGAGTTCTCGCCTGAACAAAATTTCCTGGCGAACGTCACTAGGTGGGCATCCCTTGGCAGCATAGGCTTTGCTGGTAGTGGCATTCCCCGGAAGGGGAGCCCAGTCAAAAAATAGACATCCTCCACCACAGTGAAGGGGATCTACTCTGGAAGCAGTGCAGCTCTGGACTCCACATCTAGAGTAGGAACTGCAGTAAATACTCCTGTGCCAGTATCAATGGGCACTCAAAAAAATTTAGCAACCCACAGGTTTCTAATGCGGCTCACACTGTAGGCCCTGCATTGGCCACAGCATCTCGCAGCTGCAACCAGTCTCACTCACGCCACCAAACATCCATCGTCACTGCTAGCCACTTGCACACAACATAGAGTCCGATATCAACTTATACAACCATCCAATGCATAAAAAAGACTCATTCCCCCCCCCCAACTTTGTCTCAAAGACACGGTTTTCTTACCCATAGGTGCGCATGTATGCGCGCCTATTCGCTGTATAGGCACGCACATATGCACGCCTATTCACTATACAGGCATGCACAAATGCACGCCTGTTCATTGCACAGGCGTGCTCATGAGCACGCCTATTCATCATACAAACGCGCTCACAAGTGCCCCTGTCTAGCTCACAGGCACACATTAGTGCGCACCTGTCCACCTCACAGGCGCGCCCCTAGGACGCACCTTAAATTCCCACTCCCGTGCACCTATGCACGTCTATTCTGTGGAAAGGCATCCATGAATGTGCACCTTCCACTGAATCACCTGCGCATGTGGGCCCACATCCTATAAAAAATCCCCTTAAATCCCTTGTACAACCCCCCGTACCTACCCTGCCCAAAAATTGGAAACCTATTTCTATGCAGGATGATCAGACCACTAACCTGAGACTCGCACACCATCGATCAGATACCTCATGCTCCCTGAAACTCCAAATCTCCTCTGCAATCTTCTTGTCCAGTCACTGTAATAGCAGGTACAAATGAGGTGGCAATGTGGGCCCTACAACTATATATAGGCCTTTTTCCAAACTTCCACTCACTATTCCGGGAGCCCAGGGTGTCCATTTTTCAAACCATCTTCAGCCACGGGATCAACATCCCGCCACCTACATCACGGCCGTCCCTGGGTCACTTTTCGTCCTAGGTCCCTGGGGCACCCTTTTCTCCATATCATGATCAGGTACGCACGCGCATAGTCACATTTGTCAAATACATGATCATATCTTTGATTCTCTTCAGATATAGTTCACTTTGGGTATTTGGTTGTTCTGTGCACAGGTACTTGCTCATCAGTCACCAACATGATCCCTTCAGGTATATATATTCAGCACTGGCATGTAGTCTCCCCCATTGTATTGCATTTCCATTTCCAGTCACACCCTCTGATATTGGCCTTTAGGATATCCATTCCCAGCTCTGCAGTACTCACACCTCCATTTGCATCTTCAGTACTGTAACCCGGTAGTATTCTCACCCACATGAGTTGTCCCATTCCTAGCACCTTTTGGCACTTTTGACACTCATGCTATTCTTCTTTACCCTTTAGGGATGGGAGTCTCGATAGTCTTTCATCATGTTGCAGATCAACCACATACTCCTTCTCCTCATTTTGCTAGCTTTCCCACATGGACTCCCAGGTCATCACTTTATCATTCTATTCTTTTTACCTACACCCCCGTAGGATCATGAACCCTCCATTTCATCCACCATCAGTTTTCCCATCTACGAACCTATCTTCATTTCACCTACCTCATAAAGAAACTCACCAAAGGGGCCCCCACCCTTCATCATTTTTCCAAGAAATTTCTGCCCTCCCTGGGGCATTCATTTCACACTGGGGCACCCGTTTCTGTATTTGTACATTTTTCCCAAATCATTCATTATTTATTGTACAAACGCCTTTATTTCTAGTCATTACATTTTCTTTTGTCATCACCATTGGCGACTTGCTTTCTTTTGGCCACACGCAACCCATGTCACCCTTGGTTGGAGCCTTACTTATCATCTACCCTTGCCGACATCATCCATATCTTCAGAGTACTCCACAGGTCACTTACCTCTACCCTCTGAATTTGTTCACCTTGTCCTACCTCTGGCACACCTTATCCTCGGTCTTGGCGTCCCCCTGACACTCAACCTTGTCACACAGTTGCAGCCACTGTTTATCTCATACATCCTCTAGCCAAGGGCAGTCTTGAGTCTTCCCACTTCTTGACTTCGTCCATGTACCTCTGCCACATGTACCTCTGCCACTTCCTCACCTCAGTAGATTCCACGGAGCCCTTTTCTTCTGGGAGTCATGTCCCCCTTTTTTTTGTCGACATCAACACAATTTTCCAGAAGGGTGATAGTATCTTGATTCTCATTTTCCATTCAATGAGAGATCTTGGATGGCACAGGGGGAAACACCATTGCTCCCTGATGTCGTTGACCCCCACAACATTCAACGCCAACACTTTCTCATGTTACGGTGGGTCTTACTTTGTGACTATTGCAGTTATTATTATCATTTGTCGAAGACCTATGAAATCGGTCGGGCCATCAATGCCCACATCATCGTCACTGCTTGTTACCGCGATCATTGCCTATTGTTCAGAGTATGTTCCTTTGCAGAATCGTCTTATGTCATTATCATTACCGCCCCCGAGGGAACTGCAGTTGTCTACACCAACACTTCAGTCATCTTTTTTCAGAGTTACATAACATGAGCATGGGGCATGCCCGCCTCGTTTGTACACAGTTGTATATTATTATGCACCTTCTGGAAGGTTGGGTTCTATCAGTTCCTTTCTTCTCCAAAGGATTGCTCTACACGGTCCCACTCTTGCTCTCTCTTACCACAACATTCTTAGTAAAAGAAACATTGATGGATTTCAGCTATACGTATGCTCCTAACCTCATCCATCAGGGGGCATCTGTTATCACTGAAATTTCATCCACACATGGCGATAAGAACTCAACATCGTCAAAATAGGAATGAAGTCATTCATGGCACTGGATTAATTTCACAACATTTCAAAAGGGTCAAAAACTATACAAAGTAACCAAAACTTGAAGGGCGCTTTAAAGAATATGGGTGCGCCTGCATATGCATGAAACATCAACGTACCATTCACGCACAATGCGCGGCTGTTGGCGCAAAAACCCGTGCACCTTCTAAACGGTGCATTTATTGAAATTGGTCGGCCTCCCAACCACTAATGGATCAGCTCCCAAGTCGATTTGACATCAAATCTGAGCTAAATCCGCATGGTAGGATAGTCAAAGACCTAATTGAGCTCTAAAGAGCCCCTTTTCACACCCCAAAGGAGTTACATAATCACCCAATGCCATGCTATAAAAAGCCATGAAGAAACATCATTTTCTCAAGGAATTTCATGTAATGTTATGCTTCTTAGATTGTTTTAAGGACTCACTCCTTGACAATAACTCATTAGCACCATTTCATTGAGCCATTCACCTCTCCATTGAGTGAATGTGCTTGGAGTTCTTTCACCATCATTCTCATTTTCTTATTGTAAGGAGAGCAAGTTTGTGAGGGCCTCAAGAGCCTTGTGAGGGCCTCAAGAGCCTTCCTTTGGAGGAAGAAGGAACCACAGTTCCCTTTCTTCATTATGCTTTGATTTCATCAATAGACCAGCTCAAAACATTGGTGATATTGGTCTTGTTGTCTTTGTTATTTGTTTTTCCATATGCTCATAGTTTTAGTTTGTTTTAATTTAATTCTTGCTTATAGTTTAATTGTCCTTTTTCTAACTCTTTCCTCTACAGCTGTCATGCCTAGCAAGACCCAACTGGGCATGTAATTACCCTTGATTTTCTCACCAAGTGACGAATTGGGTGCAAACAGTGGCAATGAAAGCATTCAGTGCCCTGTACCCAAAAGGGAGTGTAGTTCTTAGTGTTACAGGTGTGCCAATTGCAGCTTGGTTGACCTCCGCATTACTGGCTGGAATAGTCGGGATGTGAGGGACTATTGTAGATTGGGCCATCTAGAGGGGAAGAGTAGACCTTGGGCCAACGAATGATTTGCTTGGACCAACGGGCAGTGTTTCCGTAAAAATGGTGGTACCAGTAAAATGGTTTAGGGGTACAGTGTAGGAAATAGGTGCGACGACACCCATCCCTGTTCCATAAAGATCTCACACCAGGCATGGTGGACTTTGAACAATGTCTGCAGTCTAAAAAGGGTCAATGTCTAAAGGGTTTTGATGAGACCTAGTCGGAATGTCATAAGGATTGACGATGACAAATTCACCAGCAGAATTCAGTTGGAGGACACGTTGTTCATATCCCTCCGGAATGTGGAAAGCTTCCGGAGACTCTAAAACAATTCGAAAATTCTATAAAGGAGTGGGAACTTCTTCCTGGGAAGTTGTAGTGTCTTGAACCTTGCTCTGTTGAGGAGATTCCTCCGTAGAATGAGGGGGTAAAGGGGTGTTTCCTTCCATATATTATGGAGGAAGTCCCTATAGCCTCTATGAATGGTGTGGAGGGTTTATGTTGGTGAAAAAGAGTCGGCGAAAGAGATCTATGGCCAACTATAAAAAAGGAACAACATAGGCTAATAGAATCTAAGAATCACAACCAAGAAAATAGGACCTTCTCTCGATGATCGTACTAGTTGGTGATGAAATCCAACGTCACGTGATCAAGTCCAGAAGGGGCGGGGATAAGGTGGAACAGTTACAATGGTGACCTACTTAATGGAATTATGCCTTGGTGCAAGCTTCCATGCAGTAATTGTGGATTTACCCTCCAAGGAGCCCAAGTGAGTTTGACCAATGTCTGCTCCAGGTACAATGAGACTTCCCTTCACTGTCACCTCGTGTAAGACCCTAAAGATTATGGCCACTAAGGTTACCAATTTGCAGTCAGCCCCTAGGCGGGAATAGTTGACAATCCGATCTGAATGTACGGGTAGGGTATCGAACCCAAAATCAACTAAAAGGCTTCCATGCAGTAATTGTGGATTTACCTCAAAGTGATTCCCATAATACGATCTAACCACCACAATCAGTTGAACCATGGAGGGATAATCTCCATAACTCACCTGAATGCAACCTCGTGCGTAACCCCTGTGTGAGAGGGGGATCCCAGGCAGACTTATACGATGATTGGATTTGACTCTCCTTAACTCAGGATGCTACTGTTTTTTTTGGAAACTTTGGAGAGTTATGCTCACAGCCTAATCCAAAGTACTAAGCCTAGTTTACTGTTGGTGGAGGATCCTAGAAAAGAAAAAGTTCTAAATAATTTTTAATTAGAGTTGATTTTTATAGTTGTTCTTTACTCAAAAAGGGTACATGGAAGTGAATCAAATGGAATTATTACTCAGTCCCAAAAAATGCATCAAAGATGATAAGAATTCATTTATTTTTGATGAACATCTATATAAGGGAGAGAGAGAGAGTTCTTTTCACTAACAAGCACTAATAAGGAGTGTCCTCAAACAAATTTTCTTCAATCAAATCCTGATCTGATGCTAAAAATTTTGAGATGCCTTCTAACATGCACAATCAATCATGAAGATTCTTTTTATTGTTTGCATATGAATAATGATTAATTCAACACAATGCTCGTCTTGCTAATTATCTTCTTGGATGAATGAAAATCAGACCAACACAAGCAAGAATCATACAAACAATACACCCTCTCATTGTGATCAGAACAAGAAGTGAAATAAAAGAAACAATCAAAGAGAAATCAAACTTCACACCCAAAATAAAAAGTCGAAGAACAATGATCTTAACTAAAACCAAATGAAAATATATGTAGACCTTTGATGACCTTCACCAGTGTTTTTTGTTCAGTCGACAAGGAGAGAAAGACAATGCATGGGTTTCAAACTCCAAATGGTAGAAAAACTCAACAACAATAGTGAAGAAGGCTACAAAATCCAAACAACAAGATGTTTGTTCTTCAAGAAAAAGATAGATGTCAAAGATGGAAAGAAGAAGGATTGACTCACAAGGTTACCCAGCAAGAGAGACACAGAGGAAAAACCCTGAAAAAACAATTCTGGAAGGTTTATTGGCCAAAGGAGGGTTAACGCTCTGTTGTCAAGGACAAGGAGCGTTATAGCACTCTGTGTAATGCTATTAGGGAGCGCTGGCACTCTGTTAACACAGGGACAGGGGCGCTAGGTTCAAAAACTCCCAAAAGTGTCAAGAAATCCAAAAATTGTAATTCAATCTCGACAATTAGGCTGAGTGAGATGGGGTATGGAGCCAATCAGCTCATGAAACCAATCAAAAGAGGAGAGAACCAGGTCTAAAACAGTCAAGTGATAGAACAATATCAATGAGGAGAAGTCAAAACAAAAAGTTTCGATTTGAGGCTATCTCCCCAGTGGAGTCGCCAGTTTCTGTTGTAGGAAAATCTCTCTGCGAACATGTAGATTGCCTCAAAGAGCTTGACCCTAACTCTAAGACAAAAAATGCTTAACATGGACACTGACTTCCTTTCAAATATATACAAACTAACACATGAGAAGGAAGGAGAACAGAAGTACCTCTTTATCGACGTTTGTCCCTGCACGCTCTGAGTTGAGCTCCGATCTTTTTCTCCTCGCTAAGTCTTGTAGACAAAAAAGATATGACCACTTCCTACTCTATTGATATTAGCTTGAAAATAGATCTATCTATCAATGATAATTTCATGTAACATCAGACACAAACTAGAAAGAAACAGGCCAAGCGTGTCGTATTAATGAGAATAACGATAGCAGTACTTACAATCGTAGATGCGAATGCGACAGATTCGTCAAGTCCCCTCGTCTAACCCTTGCTCGAAAGATGCACAACCTGGATGACAACAGCTTCACTGATCACTCTCCTTTGGCTGACTATGTGTTTCCTATGAATTCATAGGTTTCATGCTAGAAATTCTTCCCCCTTTTCACCATCATAGAGCTTGCTTATATAGGTTAAGAGGAGCTTAATCTCTTGATTTATCTTTAGAACAAGTTGAGGAACTTCCTCCTTAGATCAGGGATCCCCTGATGGAACCAAGAATTTGAATGCAACTACCTTCTAAACTTGAAATATCCTCCCCTTATTCTCCTCAACGGGGCAACTACTGCCTCAGATTAGGCAGCACTCCCTCAAAATGGGCATCAGAGCACTGTAGAGCTCCCTCGGAAGCTTGAGGGAAGCGCCAGCGCTCCAAAGGTAGATAACACTCCTTCAGAGGGGCAGACAAGTGTTATAATGCTCCCTGAGGCCTTATAGGGGATCACCAACGCTCCTAAGGCTGATGTAGAGGACCGCTCACCCTCAGAACCTTTGTTTAAGAGCTCTTCTCAGGTGATAAGAGTTCCTTCACTTCAGTTAATCAATTCCTCTTCTCCAAATCAAGTGTATGAGATGTTTTAAGTGTCTCCTTAGTGTCGTCATTATGGCAGTATGATTGAACAATGTATGCGACACTTGTGACCAACTTGCGACACTTGTGAAAGTTGTAAGGAAGATGCGACACTTACGACAATTGAGAGGAACATGCGACACTTATCTAGTTGAGTAATTTTGACGTGTAACAACCTCTCTTTAGGAGAACAATTTTTTCCAAGATTAATGTTTTGATGTGTTATATAAGATCCCAATTTTACAACTTCAATCTAGATGTATGAGCTATTAGTATTGAATTTGGTGACAAATTTTGAACTTATATTGAAGTTTGTAGATATTTTCTAGTCTAACAACACTCCCGGGGATATTGTTGGTTGGGCCTGCTACACTTTTTTTATTCAGTGGAATCGGTATTGTTTGTATTAATTATTAGGTTGGGTTAAGCTTCATCTACAATAGATTCCTTGAAGGTATCTTTGAGCTGTAGGAAATATTGGGCTATTTTTCATCATCAAAGACCCTCCAATTCACAATATTGTTAGGAATTGATGGCCTATACATAATTTCAATGGAGAAGGAGTCAGGCATCAATCTATCTGAGGGTATTAATCTAGATGCTACGTTATCTAGAAAATAACTTCAAAATTTAGTGATCAGGGTACGACACTAATATTAAATGCAACAAAAGATTTAATTAGTTCCCAAACCTTTAACTGGTAATTTTTTAAGTGACTTGAAAGACAACGAATGGTGTTTTGTACCTATCTTACTATGATTTCAGAATTACCAAATACCTTGATTTTTTCTTCTTTCAATTCTATTGCCTTCCTTGTCCTCTATACTAGGTCGTCATATTCAAAAGTGTTGTTGGTG
Organism: Picea abies; assembly: GCA_900067695.1. Lineage (NCBI taxonomy): Eukaryota > Viridiplantae > Streptophyta > Pinopsida > Pinales > Pinaceae > Picea > Picea abies. The sequence goes on from CBVK0100154515.1 coordinate 8,963, forward strand.
CAAGGAAACTCCAGTCTACAAGAAATTAACATCTTTGTTTCTTTTGGGTCTTTTAGTATGAAACTGGCACCTGTGTTGAAATTTTTGTATGCTCATTTAACCATAGACAATGTCACATCATTGTCACCCAACCATATGCATTCCAATATGCCACCTCCAAGCAAACCAAACTTAGAATAATTCTTCCAAGCCTACTCCAAAACCAACTATTAAAACCCTAGTTTCTAACTACAACAACAACTCAAGATAAGTAGAGCTCTCCTTCTCCAATGGTAGCACACAAGAGAGATATTATCCATATCCATAGAATAAGTTCCATACACAGCTACATATACACTACTCTGTCAACCTTGTGCCATAATTAGCAAGAATATCACCAAGAGTTTCACCAAGAGAATCACTTGATAGCAATAAAGAGAGACAAAGACCAAGAGATGACCACACACCTGTATTCCACCTTGCAGATGCAGTTTCAGTTGCAACTACAACTCTCCACAATACTTGCGCTCTCACTAGGTATCCAAATGAGCTAAGATGTCCTCTATTTATATTAATTTGTATAGTGACTTTTTTGGCTGGGACGACCTCACTTTCTGGTAATTATATTTTATGTTTATCTTTTTCCTATGGAGGCAAATTGTATTTATGGAAGATAATATTATAATATTATTTATTCTTCTAGCTTGACTTGTATTCTAGGGTTTCACACATATTTTTAACGGTTCACTTGCTTCCAAAATATTATATTCTAAGACATATATTATTCATGGAGGTTATACCTCCTGCAAATACCAAAACATCAACACTCCCTCTTATCTAGGGAGGTATTAACTAATATGTTCTTCATGTAGTGGTCTTAAACACATCCATCCATCTCACATGACATGGGAAAGAATCACATGGTCTTGCAGACCAATCTAGAAGTAGCATCACCATAGCCACACAGGATATCATATGATCAAATAGATCAAGTATCACCATCATAGTTGCACATTAGCCATCTAGCTGGAAAACAATTCCAACACTATTGGTTGGCCCTCCAGCTAGTAAATTCTGATACTACTGATCGACACTGTAACTGGGAATCATTTCTGACACTACAGGTCAATATCTAGTTCATATAGAACTAGTAACTGATCGGTTCACACAAAATCTGACTCAAAAATTTAACACTCCATCTTAACGAGGAATGTATTCCTCTTGGAAAGATCATCATCAGTACTCCTGCACTTATGCACTCCTCGACCATTATCTTTTTGAATTTCACAAATCCATACATCATAAGAAGTTATGAACTTTCACTGTAGTAGTGTACCATCCTTTGTTAGAGTATCATACCAAGTAGCATACCATCCTACATTGGAGAATCATATCAACCTGCATCAGGGTAACATACCATCATGTGTTGGAGTGGCATACCAACCTATGTTGGGGTAACATACCAGCTTACGTTGGAGTATCATACCAACCTACGTTGCTGTAACATACCAACCTACATTGGAATAGCATACCAACCGGTGTTGGGGTAACATACCCTGTGTTGGAGTAGCATACCAACCTACACTGGGGTAACATACCATCATGAGTTGGAGTAGCATGAAAAAATGTGCTAGGGTACCATACCAGCCTATGGTTGAGTATCATACCAACTTGTGCTAGCATAACATACCATCCTGCATTAGAGTATCATGCCAACCTGCATTGGGATAACATACCAACCTGTGTTGGAGTAGAATACCAACCTGTGTTGGGGTAACATACCAGATTGAGTTGGAGTAGCATACCAACCTACACTGGGTTATCTACCACTACTGGGGATCACATCACTTTCTTCTATTGGGGAATACATAAATTCTCACTACTACAGAAAAATATTTGGACCACTCCAAGGTTGTCCCTGATAGAGGCTTGGTCAACATGTCTTCTACCTTTTCTTCAGTAGAAATATACTGGAGCAAGTGTATCGTCATAGTATTATCCCTATTGTTGGGAGAATCCTGTGGATACAAATTAGGCTTTTTACATATCTAGGATATTTATTTGCAACATTCTTGATCTTGTAGATCAACTTGGAAGTCACCACTAACTTCCCATTTGGTCTCAGAACCAAGGAAAAGATATATATCCCAATCCTTCTGATTGGATTCCTCCTCGATCACTATAGTAAAGTATATTGAATCAAGGGAATCTTCCCATAATATATCATGTCTCCTTGAAGACTCTAAAGGTTTATCTATCCTTCTCTACTCATGGCATTTGTCTGTAAGTTTTGAAGACATCTCTCTCTTCAATTTGAATCTAAAAGTCTTTGAGCCTCCATTCACCCTTTTAAGATTGACTCCCTCCGAGTCTGTATAATATTCGGATCCATTTGCTCTACATGATATTTCTCATCAATGTTGCATCCTACAAAGTTTCATGGGACCACGTTGATCTCTTCTTGGTTACTACATTGATTCTGGGTAGGCCCTTCTGGCTCTACTAACTCTTACTGATGATCTGAAGAGTGATCAACTACAATAGAGAGATTTGTTCAATAATATTTGGAGCCTTCTTCTCCTTACAATCAATCTCCATATGAGATACTATGTATCTCACAAAATTACCCTTCTTTGTCTTATTCTTCTTTGGTACATGGATGTATACGGTTATGTATACAACTTCTTATCTGGATAGTTTTCTCCATGTCTCAAACTAGAGACCATCTAATATGTTATCTCCTTCAACCATCACTATAGATTCCCTCATAGTTATCATCTATGACCTTCCTAAAACAAGGAAAACAAAGGGGAAAACAATAGACAAGAATAATACACTTAGAATAATAAAAATAAGAATGAGAACAATAATCACAGTAGCTCCTTCTCATAGTTATTGCATGCGACCTTCCTGGAATAAGAACCAAAATAAAAATACAATAATAGGAAATAGGAACAACACTCTTCTAGTGTTTTGATCAATCATTCCTCCATGGTAACCTGTCTAGAACAAGAAAAAAAGAACAAAAATTATAATAGCATTTTCATACGAACATATCTATGTCAACAAGAATAAAAAGGCAATCTCATGGTAATCATCATATTATTACCAAGGTGATGTCCATGGAAGAAAAAAAAGAAGTATCTCCTAGAGGAGATGTTAGTTCATCTTGCAACCAAGTACAATCATAATTTATATCAATATTACTCACATGCTGCCAAGTATTCATTGTATCTAGTAGTAATAGAACCTTTCAAGGATTGTTGTCACAACTAGTAATGTAGCAATTATAAAACTTGATATGTGCAAATTGGAAACTTATTATGATCCATATTTATGATCAGAACGAAATGAAACCACATATTTATCATATTAATAAAGAGAAACAATGATGAATAATAGAGATACAATAAAACTTGACTTCTATAAAATAAGAAATATGTTGAAAATTGTAAAATGTAGACTGAAACAAGCCTTCTAGAATGGTGGTAGCTTATCTCTGAGAAGAGATCTGACGGCTATGCTCATTCGCAAGAAGATGAGTAAAATGAGGATTTGAAGGAATTTTTACAATAAAAATGAATCCCAAAACCCTAGACATCCAAAAAACTAACCCTAGGAGATGAAGCGCCAAAAGTCATGTGGGCCCCATTGGGGTAAGTTAGTACATTAACTTCATGGGGTCATAACTTTTGCATACGATCTTCGTTTAGGGAAAATGATAGCTCATTGGAAAGGTATTGATTATGAGGTTAATTTGGGGTAGTAAATTAGTTCCTTTGGATATAATTGAGGTTCCCAGTCATGAAACAAATGTCGTTTAGGCCCTCAAAATGGCCTTGGAATTTAAGGAACCGAAAAACTGCTAAAAATAGTAAGTTGCCAAAAAATTATTTTGAGCAAATTGGAAAAGGTGGATGGCCACCAAGATCATCTTGTATCAATCCTCCCCCCGTAGGAATAAATTTTTTCCATTACATTGAGTTCCCCCATCATATGAGCAATTTTTTGTTGAATTTGGCCCCAGGTGAGACACTTGCCTTGGTGCATGAGATGCCCTCCTTTGACAACCTAAAAAATATGGATCCTCTGCTGGTGAGTGCCCTTGACATTTGTTTTCATGATATGATCATTGGATTCATTTTCCATGTAGTCAGGGTTGAGCTCTATTGGTTTCAATTATTCCCTTATCTCTTAGGTGTCCAATAATGGTGGAAAATAAGGTCGAAGGAGGTCCACATTGAACACTAGGTGCAATCCAAGGAAGGGGGGGGGGCGGTTGCGCTCAAAATAATTGTCACCCAAATCCTTTATGATGGTGTAGGTTCCATAATGGAGTGGATAAATATTTCGATGAGGCTCTGTAAGGTGTTCTTTCTGCAAATGCAACCAAACTTTGTCTCGGACTTGAAACTGGTGTGGCACCTGATGTTGATCATGGAACTTCTTGTACTTGGCATTGGACTTATGTAAAATATATTGAACCTATTGGTGGATGTGTTGGATCTTCTCAATGAACCGGGTGGCTTTGTCAGCTCCATTTTGATCATGTGATGAGTCTTCCTGGGTGGCCACAAGGGGTAGTACAACATCCATGAGACCCAATGGTTGAAATCTCAACCCCACCTGAAAGGGGTTGTGGTTGGTTGAGATACATATGTATTTATTATAGTTGTGTTGAACATAGGGAATATTGTCATCTTAGGTGTGGGGTTGGTTGGAATTGTACATGCGTAGGATGTGCATGATCATCCGATTGATGACCTCAGTTTGGCCATTCGTTTGAGGGTGGAAGGAAGTGGACTTGGTGAGCTTGGTGTCTAGCAGTGACCAGAGGCTTAACGATACTGTGATGAGGAAATGAATATCTTGATCTAAGATAATAGTTTTTGGGATCCCAAAGTGTACCCAAACTCTTTCAAAGAAAATCTTTGCAATGGCCTCCACTGTGATGATCTTCTTTCAGCCGGCCAGAATCACCATCTTGGAAAAGTGATCAACAACCAAAAAAACACTCATTTCCCCGCCTGGTGGATGGAAGGCCCAAGATGTAGTCCATTGAGATGGATTGCTAGGTCCTCTTAAGAGTAGGAAGAGGATTTTACATTCCTTGTTTCTTAGTGGTCAGTTTGGCAATAGCGCAGGTAGTGCAGTACTGGATATACTTGTTGACATCCTATTGAAGTTTCAATGAGTGGAAATGTCACTGCAACAATGCCATTTTATTTTCCACACTAAAGTGTACTACCAACCGACTTTAGTGGGATTCCCAAATCATCTTCGATCACTCGCTTAAAGGAATGCCGAGATATCCCACATGGAACAACAACTTGTCGTCAAGATGGAAATTAGTGACAATTGTGTTTGCACCTAACATCTAGTAGGTGTTGGCAAATTCAAGATCTGTCTCATAGAATTGGGTCCATTCTAAGGTCTTGTGTCCAAAAGAATCAAGCACTATGGTGAGTGTCATGATTGGAGGTCGGCTAAGGAAATCAACAACTCAGTTGGTACTTCATGTTTTATACTTGATGTTGAGGTGGAATTGTGGAAAATATGTAGACCACTTCTAATGGATTTCATTCTACAATTTTCCTTGTATCTGCATGAACTGCAACGACTTATGATTAGTGTGGATGACTATCTCCTTCCCGAGAATGTAATTCCTCCACTAGCGGTAGGCTTTCACAATGGATTAAATTTCTTTATCATAAGTAGGGTACTTACAAATGACATATGATAGTGTCTCACTATGATAAGCCATGGGGTGGTTGTGATGAGTGATGATTATGACCAAAACATAGTATGAAGCATCTGTTTTGATCTCAAAGGGATGTTGCAAGTTAGGTAATGAAAGAAATGGGGCAGAGCACAAGTTCTACTTCATATCATCAAATGATTTCTATTGGGACATGCCCAGCACAATTTTTTCCTTACCACCACCCCTAGTTATTTGGCTAAGGGCTCGTGCAATATGGGATAATCCCAATATAAACCTAGAATAGAAATTGGCAAGGCCTAAGAAGATCTGAAGCTCAGTGAGCATTGTTGGGGCTAGATAGTCACAAATGAATTGGATCTTGGCTAGATCAACATGCACACCATGTGCATAAAAAGTGTAGCCTGGGTACTGGATCATGTCCATGTTGAAGGAGCACTTTTCCAAGTTGTGATATAGTTTGTGTTGTTGTAGAGTCTTCATAAACCTATTGAATATGTTGCAAGTGTTCTTCCCAAGTCTTGTTATAGATGAGGATGTCATCTAGATAAACCACCAAAAAATAATTAGTTAAAGGATGCAAGATATTGTCCATCATCCTCATGAAATTTGTTGGGGAATTTTTCAAACCAAAGGGCATGACTAGCCATTCAAAAATACCTTCTTTCAACTTGAACATAGTTTTCCATACATCTATCTATTCTATTGGGACCTAATGGTAGCCATACTTCAAATCAATATCATTGAAGTATTTTTTCCCCTTGAGTTGATCAAGGAGATCATCGATTCAGGGAATTAGGTACCGGTTCCTGACTGTGAATTTATTTAGGTCCCGATAATCAATGCAGAGTCGCCAAGTCTCATATTTCTTCTACACCAGCATGATTGGGCTTCCACAAGGTGATGAGATGGGTCGGATGTTACCCTTGTGGAGTAGTTATTGAATATGATGCTTGATTTCCTCATTTTCTAATAGAGAGTGGAAATAGACTATCCCATTAGGTAGCAGTGCGTTAGGGGTCATATCGATGTGATGTTTGACCTAACAGTGTATAGGCAGCCCATTAGGCGATGTGGAGATGTATTTGTATTCTTCCACATCCTTATCCACTTGCTTCTATTGCGTGGAGAGGTCAACCATAGAGGCCGTGGATGTAGATGAAACCTTTCAATCACTCTAAGAGTGAAATATAAAGAATACAAACTTCCCAATATGAGAACTGACCTTCCTGCATTGCTTGGCAGAGATCAAGGAAATATCACTTGGTGGGGATACCTCAAGAATACTGTACAATTTTCTGTTCAAAGTAATAATAACACTGCGAGGCATGGCCTCATATATAGCATGGAATTTCCATAAATAAGGTTGGCCCAAAATAGCATCACAAAATTTAAGGGGAGAAAGATCACACAATACCTCATCTTTGAATGGCTTGACGCTGTATGAAATGAAACATTGTTGGCTGACGCAAAGATTTCCTCTTTGACGGAGCCACACAATGATATAGGGATGTGCATGTGGAGTTATCGATAGGTCTATCTATTTGATGACCTTTGTTGATATGAGGTTCTTCTGGATATCGTTATCAATGATGAAGTGCAGTAGAGTTCCTTTTACCCAAATCTGTGAATGAAATAGGCACTCGCCTTCCTCTGGCTCATCAGGTTCATCGGCCTAGAGCTTGGTAGTAAGAATGATGGAACTAGGTTCCATTTCAATGATCCATATCCCCCTTTTCTAGTTATGACTTAGAGTTGGAACCTGCATATGATTTGGGGGATTTTACCTCAGCCACCAATGACTTCTTTGAGTGACAATTAGTAGTGTTATTCTAGGGTATCTTATAGAATTCATACCACTTTCTGGTATCTTTCTTTGTCTTCTCATTTTCCTTCTTTGATTACAGCTTGGACTTGTTGTCCTGAGGTTTCCCATATTTTCTCTATCTTTTATTCTATGGGTTGGGGATGCCCTTTCCTTTCTTCTATTGTGAGGTGTTCCTAGACCCAAACAACTATGTCTTGTGTTTCAACTTCTGCTCAATTTTGATGACATATCGATATGCCCCGTCCAAGGATGATATGTCCAAAAACTCTATTTCTTTCTAGATATATCTATTCATACTACTGTGGTACTTGACCATGAGATGTCGCTCAGAATATTTGGTACCTAGCTTGGTGTGCAAGGTATTGAATACATTAGTGAACTATAGCATTGTTTGGTCTCTTCGCTGCCATAGTGTGGTACATATTGTATACAAGTCATCATAACTTCCAATAGGGTATTATTTTTCCTTAATAGCATCCTTGAAGGAACCCCAAGTGGGTGGCAGGGTGAAAATACAAATAATGTGGATCTCTCTATTTCCTTTTTCTCACAAAAAGTCTCCCACCAATATTTTACATGGGGGATGACCTTGAGGAGCGAAAATGTAATATTTTCTCTATCGAAAAAGTTGTGGATACAAAAATTCCCTTATATAAGGTTTAACCATTTATCTACAACATCTGCATCTATTTGAACTTCAAATATAAGAATATCAAAATTGATTTGTACCTTGAAGGGGGCGATGCCTCTGCTCGAGGTGGATGCGTCACTTGTCAGTAGTCGTCGAAGGATTTGTAGAAAGTTTTCCATCACCTTGTTCCTTTTTTTCTCAAGGGATTCCTTGAGCAACATTTTGAAAGGATCTCATCTCGTTGTATTTATTTTAACCCACCATGAAAAGTTTCTTGGGCATGCGAGAGCAGTTGTCCTCAAGGGAAACAAGCTTGAGACCCAACTCTCTATATCCTGACTAGTTCGGGGACATGTATTAAAAAAATTGCCAAGGAGAAGACCGCTATGATCTGTATTTATGAGAGGAATGAAATGAAACCAAAGATCTATAATATTAACATAGATACATAGTGAACAATAATAGAGATACAGTAAAACTTGACTTTTATTAAATAAGAAATATGTTGAAAACTGTAAAATGTAGACTGAAAACAAGCTTTCTAGAATGGTGTAAACTTATCTTTGAGAAGAGATGTGATGACTATGTTCATTCCCAAGAAGATGAGTACAATGAGGCTTTGAAGGCATTTTTAAAATAAACATGAATGTAAAAACCCTATACATCCAAAAACCTAACCCTAGGAGATGAAACGAGCTATTGTGCACCCTAATAATGAAAAATCATCAGAGGTCCCCTATAACTAAAAATCATAGTTTAGGCCCTCAAAATGGCCCCGGAAGTTGAGGAACCGAAAAAATGCTAAAAATAGTAAATTGCCAAAAAATTGTTTTGAGCCAATTGAAAATTATGGGTGGCCACCAAGATCCTCCTATATCATATTAATTTAATCAATCAAACCTGGAACCTAGAGTCTTATCTTCAAGAATGAGTGCTATTGATTTTCTTCTGAGTCTCCTTCACTCGAGATGCCAATTATTCTCTTCAACCTATCCCCTATACTTAAGACAATATGCTTTCTTGACAAAAATATGAGTTAGAGAATATAATGCAAATAAAATCTAAAATATCAACCTTAATCAATCTAATACTTTGACTAGAGTTAGATTATAACCTTAACTTTGAACATAGGTTATTATAACTTCAATAGATCAAAATACAACTAGATGTTCATAAGATTACAATAATTCCATAACAACTGGATGAATATGAAAACAATCAAATGTGGAGTTCGATGTTCCTTTGAATGTGTTGGGTATGAGATCGCTCTATATGTATGATTGTAATAGAACCATGCTCCTGCAATCACACTCAAAATAGTCATACAATTTATATATATAAGTACATACCTACTACAGTATTGGTTGGTAGTGTCACCATCCGACAATAGCAGAAAGAAATGACAAACCTTAAAACTTCAAAGGTGATCCAACTTGTGATCTAAAGGTAGATGGATATGTTATAGGGTAAGGTGCACTAGGAAAACCAAAAATTAGTCCCAACACTTTAGAGAAAATTTCACCGCAATGGGTACTGCAACTGGTGTTGGCAATACAACTAGTGTTGCAACCAACACTACAATTGGTGTTGCAACTGGCATTGTAAATGGTGTTGCAAATAGAACTACAACTATTGTTGCAAATGGCACAAAGTATGTAGCATAAAGGAACAAGAATGAAGGAACTAGCACTACAGACCTAGGGTTTTATGAGGAAACCCTAATTTCTCAACTTCATAAATTTGCATATCTGATTTAGGGAAGAGATGTTCCCTACTTAGGAGACCTTCTTAGAGATTTCATTAAGTGGTCATTAAGATTTATAATGAGGGAAATTGAGGATTTTCCTTCCAGTGGTTGGACTATTATGAAGGAAACCAACTATCATACCATGTTGAAATTTTGGTATGATAGATTAACCATAAACAATGTCACATCATTGTCACCCAACCATAGGCATTCACATATGCCACCCCTGAGCACACTAACCTTTACATAGAATAATTTCATAAATATTACTCTAGAACCAACAGATAAACACTAGTTTCTAACTTCAACAACAACTCAAGACAAGTAGACTTCTCCTTCTCCAATGGTAGCGCATAAGAGAGAGAGTCTCGATATCCACATAATAAGTTCTATACACAACTGTAGTAGTTGCAACTGGACTACTCTCTCAACCTTTCTCCATACTTAGAAACAATATCACCAAGAGAATCACCAAGAGAATCACTTGATAGAGATAGAGAGAGACCAAGACCAAGAGATGACCATCCACCCTTATTCCTCCTTGGAGATGTAGTTTCAACTCTCCACAAGGCTTGTGCTCTGACTGGGTATCCAAATCAGATAAAACTTCCTCTATTTATATTAAACTATCTAGTGACTTTTCTTGTTGGGCTAACCTAACTTTCTGGTAATTATATTTTCTGTTTATCTTCTTCCTGTGGATATGACCTATATTTATTGAATATAATATTCTAATATTATTTATTTTGTTAGCCTGAATTGTCTTCTAGGGTTTCCACACAAATGTTTAATGGTTCACTTTCTTCTAGAATATTCTATTCTAATTCATAGGTTACACGTGGAGTTTAATACCTCCCACAACTGCCAAAACATCAACATCCCTCACCTTCTAAATATTTGGATCCATCAAAAAATAATGACACATGTCAGGATCCCTTTTTTTTTAATTTCAACTGGTGTTTTTTAAATTTTATTTATTTTATTTTATTTTTAATGGGGTTAGAAGAGTCAATGTGTTTTTCTAATCTATCCTTGGAGATTATGTTAGGTTGTACATCAGAAGGAATGTTAGTTTGAATAACTATATTACAATCAAGTTCAACAATTTGGGTGTAGTAAATGATTCTAGATTGTGTATCATATTGTGAAAAGGGTGATATTTCAACAATGTAATTCCCAAAAAAGGTGTCATATTATTAATTTCCCAGGATTGAGTTATTGAAAATTAATTGTTCATTAGAGTCATTTAGATCCATGGCTATGAGTTTCATGTAACTCTCTCCATCGATCCTAATTTGGTTCACCTTCCCATTGTAGGGGAGACAGAGGTGTGACCAATTGATGGCAAAGTAACCATTCAACATAGATAACCAGTCATGGCTTAGAATCATATCGTACTTTTTACGTATATCTACCACAATGATATTGATGGTTTGTTGGAATTTCGGATTGGTAGAATCCTAATTAACACATTCTTTAGTTCCCCAATTATTTTTACTTTGGTCTTGTCTAAGTGAATAATTTGAATATCAGATGGTTATGGTTTGACATTAAGATTTTCGCAGACTTTGAAGGGAATGACATTCAATGAGGTGCTAGAGCCTACTATACAATTATGAACATTCTTGTTAAATATTTCAAATGTGATAAGGAAAGGTGGAGTGGTATATCTAGACCTTTCTCCTATAAGGAAAAAAATCATGGTGACCTGGATTTTAGATGAAGTGTCATTGATCAATGAGTTGGTCTTGGCTATCCCTTTCTTAGCTCTTGGATTGATTTATTTTTAGCTAGCAGGGATTTTTCCGTATAGGGTATTGAAAAACTTTTCTTGGATTTGTGGGATTTTCATGAGTTCAAAAAAGGAAATATTTTCCTTAGTCTTTTTCAAGTCTTGTAAGAAGTCATATTCTAACCTAATAGGGGGTGTGGATGTAGGATTGAGCTTTGATGTCTGATTGGTCATTTTCTAGTCTAAAGGTGTATTTTTCAGAGGGTTGGGGATAAAATTCACTAGAGGAGATGATGTCTTGATAGTGGAAGTGGTAGGAGTGGTGGCATTATTAGTGGTGGAATTGTCATTAGAATTTGTATTGCTTATGCTTCTAGTTGTAACAGTGTTTTGTGAAATATGCACTTCTTCTACTTCTTCTTCTTCACCTCCAAAGGAGAGGTCCCAAAATGAATTCAATTGATGTTTTTAAGCTTCTTGAGATTCATGGGATCTGTCTTGTTGTTCCTGATATTCCTCCCCTTCTTCATCAACCTCAGATAGATTTTTTCTCTCCCAAGTTTGCAAATCCTGGACTGTATCTTCCATATTAATGCCACCCGAATGAGGCATGTTAGTTTTATTTGTAGAAGGGAAGTTTTTATATTTCTTCCAAGGGAACCCAAAGAATTTCTTTGGGTTAGAAGACCCTTCTCCAATAATTTTCTTTAGATCATTTAGTTTGTTGTATAATTTCTTGATAATTCTATGAAGTGCTTCCATATCCATAGGATTGTCTTATTTCTTTTCTTCTAAAGGTTTAGATGAATTTTCTTTAGCTTTTCCTTTATATTTTGAAGGTTTGGAACCCGAGTTTCCCTTCAATATTGTTATAACAGTAAATTTCTCCAGACATGCATACCTAACACTTGGCCCTCTTACTTTCTATTTTTCCCAAGCCATCACTGAGATGCTCTTCCTAAAAACTCATTTTTTGAAGATGTATGCACCCTGCACCAATACTTCCCGCGTACACATGCTTGTTGCACCAATACTTCCTTGGTACCCAGCTTGGTGTGCAAGGTATGGAATACATTAGTGAAATATGGAACTGTTTGGTCTCTTTCCTTCAATAGTGTGGTACATATTGTATACAAGTCATCATAACCTCCAATAGGGTAGTATTTTTCCTTAATAGCATCCCTGAAGGAACCCCAAGTGGGTGGCAATGTGAAAATACAAATAATGTGGATCTCTCTATTTCCTTTTTCTCACAGAAAGTATCCCAACAATATTTGATATGGGATATGACCTTGAGGAGCGCAAATGTAATATTTTTTCTATGGAAAAAGTTGTGAATAAAAAATACCCTTACAGAAGGTTTAACCATTTATTTATGACATCCGCATCTATTTTAACTTCAAATATAAGAATATCAAAATTGATTTGTACCTTGAAGGGGGTGATGCCTCTTTTTGAGGTGGATGCATCACTTGTCGGCAATTGTCGAAGGATTTTTGAAATTTTTTCCATCACCTCGTTCCTTTTTTTCTCAAGAGCTTCCCTCAGCAACATTTTGAAAGGATCACATGTCCCATCATCCTTCTTTTAACCTTCCATGGATAGTTTCTTGGCCGTGCGAGAGTAGTTGTCCTCAAGAGAAATAATCTCAAGACCCAACTCTCTATACCCTGACTAGTTCGGGGAAATGTATTAAAAAAAATGACAAGGAGAAGACAGCTATGATCTATATTTATGAGCGGAATGAAATGAAACCAAAGATTAATAATATTAACACAGAGACATAGTGAACAATAAGAGAGATACAGTAAAACTTGACTTCTATTAAATAAGAAATATGTTGAAAATTGTAAAATGTAGACTAAAAACAAGCTTTCTAGAATGGTGGAAACTTATCTCTGAGAAGATATGTGATGACTACTCTCATTCCCAAGAATATGAGTACAATGAGGCTCCGAAGGAATTTTTAAAATAAACATGAATGTAAAAACCCTATACATCCAAAAACCTAACCCTAGGAGATGAAACACGCTATTGTGCACCCTAATAATGAAAAGTCATAAGAGGTTCCCTGTAATGAAAAATCATCGTTTAGGCCCTCAAAATGGCCTTGGAAGTTGAGGAACCAAAAAAATTCTAAAAATAGTAAATTGCCAAAAAAGTATTTTGAGCGAGTTGGAAATGGTGGGTGGCCACCAAGATCCTCCTGTATCATATGAATTTAATCAATCAAACCTAGAACCTGGAGTCCTATCCTCAAGAATGGGCATTGTTGATTTTATTCTGAGTCTCCTTCACTTGAGATGAAAAGTATTCTCTTTAACCTATCCCCTATACTTAAGACAATATGCTTTCTTGACAAAAATATGAGTTGGAGAATATAATGAAAATAAAATCTAAAATATCAACCTTGATCAATCTAATACTTTGACTAGAATCATCTTATAACTTTAACTTTGAGCATAGGTCATTATAACTTCAATAGATCAAAATACAACTAGATGTTCATAAGATTACAATAATTCCATATCAACTGGAGGAATATGAAAACAATCAAACGTGGAGTGTGATGTTCCTTTGAATGTGTTGGTTCTGAGATCGCTCTATATCTAGGATTGTAAGAGAACCCTGCTCCTTCAATAACACTCAAAATAGTGATACAATTTATATATATAAGTACATACCTACTGTAGTATTGACTGGTAGTGTCACCATCCGACAATAGAATGAATCAATGACGAACCTTAAAACTTTAAAGGCACTCCAACTTGTGATATAAAGGTAGTTGGATATGTTCTAGGGTAAGGTGCACTAGGACAACCAAAAATTATTCCCAACACTTCAGAGAAACTTTCACTGCAATGGGTGCTGCAACTTGTGTTGGCACTACAACTAGTGTTACAACTGACACTACAACTGGTGTTGTAACTGGCACTGTAACTAGTGTTGCAACTGGAACTACAACTAGTGCTGAAAATGGAACAAAGTAGCTAGCATAAAGGAACTAGAATGAAGGAACTACCACTGCAAACCTAAGGTTTTATGAGGAAACCCTAATTTATCAACTTCATAAATTTTCATATCTGATTCAGGGAAGAGATGTTCCCTACTTAGGTGGCCTTCATAGTGAGTTCAGTAAGTGGTCATTAAGATTTACAATGGGGTAAACTGAGGATTTTCCTTCCAATGGTTGGAATCTTATGAAGGAAACCAACTATGATACCATGTTGAAATTTTGGTATGCTCGTTTAACCATAAACAATGTCACATAAGTGTCACCCAACCATAGGAATTCACATATGCAACCCCCGAGCATACTAACGTTTAATTAGAATAATTTCAACAATCCTACTCTAGAACCAATAGATAAAAGATAGCTGCTAACTTCAACAAAAACTCAAGACAATTAGATCGCTCCTTCTCCAATGGTAGTCCATAATAGAGAGAGTCTCGATATCCACATAATAAGTTCCATACACAACTGTAGTTGCAACTGCACTAGTCTCTCAACCTTGCTCCACACTTAACTAGAATATCACCAAGATTTTCACCAAGATAATCAGCAAGAGAATCACTTGATAGTGCTAGAGAGAGACCAAGACCAAGATATTACCATACAGCCTTATTCCTCCTTGGATATGTAGTTTCAACTCTCCACAAGGTTTGTTCTCTGACTGGGTATCCAAATGAGATAAAACTTCCTCTATTTATATTACTCTATCTAGTGGCTTTTCTTTCTTGGATGACCTGACTTTCTGGTAAGTATATTTTTTGTTTATCTTCTGCTTGTGGAGATCACTTGTATTTCTAGAAGATAATATTATAATATTATTTATTCTGTTAGGCCGACTTGTATTCTAAGGTTTCCACACATATGTTTAATGGTTCACTTGCTTCCAAAATATTCTATTCTAATTCATAAGTTACATGTGGAGGTTAATACCTCCCACAACTACCAAAACATGAACATCCCACACCTTACAAATATTTGGATCCATCAAAAAATAACGTCCACATGTCAGGATCCCCTTTTTTTATTTGAACTAGTGTTTTTAAATTTTCAATTTTTTTTTTTGTTTTAATGGGGTTAGAAGAGTCAATGTGTTTTTTCTAATCTATCCTTGGAGATTATGCTAGGCTATACATTAGAAGGAATGTTAGTCTGAATAACTATATTACAATCAAGTTCAACAATTTGGGTGTAGTAAAGGATTCTAGACTATGTATTAGATTGTGCAAAGGGTGATATTTCAACGGTGTAATCCCCAAAAAACGTGACATATGATTAATTTCCCAAGATTGAGTTATTGAAAATTAATTGTTCATTAGAGTCATTCATATCTGTGGCTACGTGTTTCATGTAAGTCTCTCCATCCATCCTAATTTGGTTCACCTTCACATTGTAGGGGAGCCAGAGGTGTGACCAATTGGTGGCAAAGTAACCATTCAACATAGATGACCAGTCATGACTTAGAATCATATCGTACTTTTCACGTATATCTACCACAATGATATCGATGGTTTGGTCGACTTATCGTACTTTTCACGTATATCTACCACAATGATATCGATGGTTTGGTCGCCTTTCAGATTGGCAGAATCCTAATCAACACATTCTTCAGTTCCCAGATTATTTTTACTTTCATCCTATCTAAGTGAATAATTTGAATATCAAATGGTTATGATTTGACATTAACCTTTTCACAGACTTTGAAGGGCATGACATTGGATGAGGCGCTAGAGTCTACCATACAATTATGAACATTCTTGTTAAATATTTCAAAGGTGATAAGGAAAGGCAGAGTGGTATATATAGACCTTTTTCATATAAGGGAAGCATTCTTGGCTACCTGGATTTTAGACGAAGTGCCATTAATCAATGAGTTGGTCTTGGCTATCCCTTTCTTAGCTCCTGCATTGATTTATTTTTAGCTAGTGGGGGGTTTTCCCTATAGGGAATTGACAAAATGTTCATGGATTTGTGGGATTTTCATGAGTTCAAACAAGGAAATATTTTCCTTAGTATTTTTCAAGTCTTCTAAGAAGTCATATTCTAACCTAACAGGGGGTGTGGATGTAGGATTGAGCTTCGATGTCCGATTGGTCATCTTCTAGTCTAAAGGTGTATTTTTCAGAGGGTTGAGGATAAAATTCACTAGAGGAGATGATGGATTGGTAGTGGAAGTGGTAGGAGTGGTGGAATTATTATCGGTGGCATTGTCATTAGAATTTTTATTGTTGACACTTCTAGTTGTAACAATGTTTTGTGAAATATGCACTTCTTCTACTTGTTCTTCTTCACCTCCAAAGGAGATGTCCCAAAATGAATTCAATTGATGTTGTTCATATTCTTCAGATTCATGAGATTTGTCTTGTTGTTCCTAAGATGCCTCCCCTTCTTCATCAACCTCATTTAGATTTTCGGTCTCCCAAGTTTGCAAATCCTGGACTGTATCTTCCATATTAATGCCACCCGACTGAGGAGTGTTGCTTTTATTTGTAGCAGGGGATTTTTTATCTTTCTTCAGAGGGAAACTAAATAATTTCTTTGGGTTAGAAGACCATTCTCCAATATGTTTCTTTAGATCAATTAGTTTGTTGGATAATTTCTTGATAATTCTATGAAGTGCTTCTATATCCATAGGATCATTTTGTTTATTTTCTTCTAAAGGTTTAGATGAAGTTTCTTTATCTTTGCCTTTATATTTTGAATTTTCGGAACCCGAGTTCCCCTTAAATATTTTTATAACCCTAAATTTCTCCAAACATGCATACCTGACACTCGGACCTCTTACTTGCTATTTTTCCCAAGCCATCACTGAGTTGCTCTTCTTAAAAAATCATTTTTTGAAGATCTATGCATCCTGCACTGATAATGCTCATGTACACACGCTTTTTGCACCACTACAACTCATGTACATTTCCTAGTTGCACCATTACATACCACACATACTTGAAAAATTTGAAAAACTTAAAGATTTGCCAGGAATTCGTTGAGATTATGGGCTATTGGGTAGTTTCCCAACTAATCCATTGCATATAGCCCGTCACCCAATCGAATAAAGATCCTTTTGTCATATAAAAGGAGAGGTTGGCGTCTCATTCCTAAGATAATCATAAGAACAATAAAACTCTGCCTGTTTCATATCCCCTCCTAGCCCGAAGCATTTGCAGCCTTGTTGTGAGAATTTTATAAGAATTCCCCATTTTGCCCTTTTTACTCCATCATAAGCCCATTCCATTTCCCGAGAAGAAGGTTGAGAGGAGAAATATACACAGAGGTGCACTTGGAGCTTGGTGAAGACGATCTCGAACCAGTTTTGTGGAGTAGTAGCCAACACTGGTTGTAAGTAATCATTGTATTATCAATAAAAGAAGTAATTTTCCTGTCCAAGAACATGATGTGTCGAATGTTTGCATTTGCTTTATGTTCTTATTCGAACATCTAACCCGTATTTATGTATGAAATATATGATTGTAGTTCCATGCTTATCTATCTTTGAATGCAGACCATCCTTGGGAGGAGGTTTGTAGTCAACAGAGCCTTCAAGCGCGAGAGGATCTACACCAAATGTGGAGTAAAGGTATAGTTACCAGATCCTTCTTATTTTAATTTTGTTGCATAAGTATGGGGTATGTTTGGGGTAGTTAGAGAAGTAGGATATTTTTAAATGGTTATTGATCTGCCTAAATTGTAAACCCTGGTGTATCCATAAGGATGGATTTTCCCATTCTAGTAGAACTGCTGACCGTATTGGGGAGACCTCTAGGTTTTTAGGGGATTTTTTGGGTGTTTGATTGGTTTTATACCTTTTGAGTTTATTTTTGAGTCTTTTGAGTCTTTAAGGGATTCTGGTCACCTATTGGTGCCATACCAGTTCTCCCTTCTTTGTCATTCTGTCTGTTTTTTTTCTTTTTTCAAGAAGTATAAATGTGTACGCGGCCTGTTGTGGGTCAGCATGCATACATACACACCCTTCTTTATAGACAACCCACATACATATGAAGGTTTCTTAAGCATCAGTAATGTACATGTGTCAAGATTTTTTTTTTAAGAAGAGGCAGTCAACCTCTTCCCTAATTGAAGTTTTACTTCTCAGGGTTTCTTGATTAAGTACAGTGTCTCTAGTTTTTACAGTTGAAGCCTGGGTTGGATGTCAATTTGATAATCCTTTTAAAGGTGAGATCGGAAGA
>CBVK0100154516.1:0-27777 GCA_900067695.1 Picea abies
GAACTGTCAAAACCGAGGAAATTTGGGGGCTGGGGGCTCATGAACCTGCCTTTGTTCAATACGGCACTCCTAGCAAATTCTTTTTGGAGAGCAGCCTCCATAGACAGCATTTGGCATCGGATTATAGCGGACAAATATCTGGGATCCTTACCGTTAGTTAGATGGATCCGAAAGCCCTCTTTTCAGCTGCGATGGTCTTCTCCCTTCTGGAAAAGCTTGATTTCTTCTATTCCGGTTATTCTTCATTGGTTTGTATGGAACCCCGGAGATGGGACGGAAATTCGCATTGGTGCTGACAAAATTCTGGGTTTGGGCGATAGGTCCCTCCTCTCCCCCGAGTTGCGGTATCTTCTCCAGCAACATAATTTACTTTATCTTGCACAGGTGAAAATACACACAGGTGGTCGCGCCCTTCCTGACCATTGGCTGGATAGCGGACTTTTACAACTCAGTTATCAGCAAGCGTTGGAGTGGGACTATTACACCTCGGCCCTCAAGGAAGCAGGAGTCTCACTCTCTCATGGTCCGGATACACTCAGTTGGGCAGGGGGAGATGCTACGGGCATCATTACAGTCAAAAACCTTTACAATGCTCTTATCAAACAACGCTATTTCGCTCTGGATGGCTCGTGGCTTTTTCACATTTGGCGATGGGAGATCCCATTGAAAATCAAATTATTCTTCTGGCTCGCTGGTAAGGATAAAACTCTTACTTGGGAAATGTTACGCAGGAGGGGATGGGAGGGGCCGGGAATCTGCCTCCTATGCCGCAGAGACTCCGAAGATATCCATCATCTTTTTGTCCACTGTTCATTTACTTAGTCGATCTGGTCACAGGTGCTCACCCACCTTTCTCTGCTATCAACTTGGAGTGGCTCATCCCTCACCGATTGTATTTCCAGATGGCTAGCGCAATCATCGGCTCCAAAGCAACTACCGGCGCTAGTTTCCTGGCAAATTTGGAAGGCCCGCAACCGAGCCACATTTGATTCCAGCCCCCCTTCTCCACATTTGGTGATACAACAGGTTTTGATCTCTTTCAATTGGAAACAGCCACTTCATTTGCCTCAAAAGCTTATTGCCTGCGATTTGTTTTTGTCGGAAGGCTACACAGTAGCATGCTTTGATGGAGCGGCTTTGCCAAATGGTGGTTGTTGTGGTGCAGGGGGTTTCTTCAAAACCCATCTATCTAGAATTACCATGTGGTTTCTAAATTGCGGTGTAGGAACTAATAACAAAGCTGAGTTATTGGGCTTATGGGCAGCACTCTATCTCGCCTCCAGATGGTCCATAAGTCACCTTCGAGTCCTTGGTGATTCACGCATCATCATTGATTGGATATCCCATAAGTCCAGGCTCAATTCAGTCCATATTGACAGCTGGAAGACTAAAACGATGGAGCTGTCCAATTCTTTCGCCGACATCAACTTCCAGCACATTCCAAGATCAAAAAATAGAGAGGCGAATGCTCTCTCTAAAAGGGCTCTAAAGGGGGCAGTGGGCAGACTCTCGGTTTTCCACAGAGATAATGGGATAGAGAGTCCTATCACTTCACTAAACGTCTTTGAATGAAGTGGGCTGTTACTTTTATCTCATCTGCTGTTGGAGGATTGTGGGGACCTCTCTTGATGTTTTTATTTCCTTCTTCACTTCACTGATCCTGTTAGACCATTACAGTTTTTTTGTTTTGGCATCTTCCGGTGATTGGGTTTACTGTGTCTCGGCTTGCTGACCGTTTTTCATTGTAAAAAATTTATACATCTTATAAATTGGAGTAATTTTCTCTTGGAAAAAGTAAAACTGTGGCCAAGCCCGTGGGTCAGACTCAATTGGAAAACCATGAATAGGTTGGGCTAAGGAGGACAATGGAGCTGCACATAATTTGGGGCACCTTGAAGAATGACACCCAAACACAAAAATGCAAAGCCAAACAACCCATGAGGAACATGGGGGGCTGACGTGATAACAGTCCGACCCTCCACACACAACTTCCACTCGCAAACATTATTGCAGGTACGATTCAAACAATTCATGACAGGTGAAATCCCACATGCATCCAGAGCCGAGCGTAGGAGAATCATAAACATCACAATCGGAAATCAGAGAGTTATGAGATTTAATAGGAAGGCAGGTATCTGCGTCTAGTCGGTGGAGTAACTATCGACCACGTGGAGAGACCAAATCAAGACAAATAATATAAGGGGGAGGGACATCATGGAATGGGTTTGAAGCTAGGTCTCCCATTAATATAAATGACCCCCATCTATTGTTTTGTTGCGAGGTTGGCTTGCTTATCGACCATGGAGTTATTATGCCGGAAGATGCACGCCCCTAGGAAACGAGTTTGTGTGAAGGTGCATGATAGTGTTCTTCGAATCTCCAAGGATGATAAGCATGTGAATGTTCTAAGCACCAACTAGATGGAGATCTTGAAGTGAGGTTTATGTCATCGCTTGATTGTGGGTAGTCTAGTTTAGACTCCAGTGAATTATATTCATTCTTTATGGATGAATAGAACCTCACCCATTCTTGCAATCATGATAAATCCATTTTAATTATTAATTGGGTTTAACTTAAGTGATTGTGTGATGAAGTGTTATGATCTTTTCCACCCAGGTTCTATTCTCATATGTGACATGACAAGATTTCAAGCTTTTATATAATTTGATTTATCTTGAGTACCATCCTCAAAGCAAGGGAAAGTATTTAAAAACTAAATATTATAATTAAATTGCTATATCATCATAACCGCAAGTTTACAAGATAGTGATTTTTAAATATGGAAATAAAATTTTTTTAAAGTTGAATGTAAAAAAAAGATAAAATAAAACTTGTGTTTAAAATCTCAAATATTATGATGACAACATTAAACATTAAACTAAGGAACATTCATAAGAACATCCTCGCATAGACCATTAAACCAAGGAACACTCATAAGAGCATCCTTGCACAAACAAGACAGCATAGAGATTTGCACAGTGTTGTGCAGTTTATTACCATTACAAAAAGGTATAAAAAATGAGTAATGACCATCAACATAAACATGTGAAACAATTGTCTACATCCAAACCTTATAAAGGGGAAGTTAGATGACACATTTGTCTTTGTCCCCCAACACCAACTTTATGGAAATCATTATGAATTAAATAGACACATTTTGTGGAAAACCCACCATTCCTTATGGTAACCCTAGTCCTTCCCATGGAAGACATCATGGAGACAACACCTCATGGGCCCATCCACTTTTTATGGAGGACCATCTCCTCCTAACCCATACATCCCATTCCCCCAAAGTGCTTCACATGTGTGGCCACCCTATCAAGGACTTTTTTTTCTTCCCAACCATTTACCCTCGTTAAATATCAATCTTATGCAATGTTATCCTTCCTGACCTAGCCATAATTTTATTTGGAAAAATCCTCCTAACCAAACTTCCCAACCACAAAAAGGGAAAAGATGAAGAATAAAAACAACAACAATAACCAAAACAACCATAATCAAAACTATCATTGTCTTTTGTGTCATGAACTTAAAGCCTTTACTAAGAGACACATTAAGAAAGTATAGCGATACATAATTATATAACAGAGATTGTCATTAGTTAAATCATAAGTTTGAAATTTGCAAGTAGTACAATAGGTAAAAGGTTCATCATTATCTAATTACATAAAATTAAATTTGTTATTATTAATTAAATTGAAATTGAACATTAATTTTAATATAGTTTTATAGTTAATTCAATTTTATTAATTTTTTAATATTACATAACTTAAAATTCAAAAAATTATATATTGTTGTCAAATTAAAAAATAAATTACTCCGTAAACTTTTTTAATTATATGATTCATAAATATTAAATTATAACTTAAAATAGTTTGTATTAAATATTTTAGAGAGATATTGAATGAACTAAAACTCTTTTCCATATCTTGCAATTAGTAATTTGTAATGACTAACCTTTGGAAACATCTTTTCAATCCAAGAAGATTTAAGAATCAAAATGTAACAAATACAACATGAATTTGAATTTAAGAATCAAAATGTAACAAATACAACATGAATTTGAATTTCACCACCAAGGTTCACATTAATGACCATTCATGTTTTGCTTAGAACTCTTCATTCATGGGCATTCTTGCACAATAGAAGTGGCAAATCCAAACTTTGAAGGTAGAAATGTCAATGCTCATAAATAGGGTATGCAACCTAAGCAAAGGCACCCACTCTTTGAGAGTATCCATGGGTTTTGTTCCTAGAGAATTTAGAGAAGAAGACACGATCCACCAAATGCAAAACAATATGGAATTGGGCAATCATGAAAATCAAGTCAACGCCCTCAATTAGGATGAAACTTAGAGCAAACATGTTTTGCCTTAGAATTTTATTATCTTATGTTTTGCAAATATAGTTTGATATTAGCTATCTTTAGTAGTTTTTATACCAACATATCCTTTAGAAAATCCTTTGTGAAGGATGGAATAGGCCTTTTTGTCATAATTTTGGATAATGTTTTTGATGAAATCTACCAAACCAAACAATATTTTTTTTGTATTTTCATGTCGTCCAACTCAAATGCAGCCTTTTGTTAATACAAAATATAATTGTTACTATTAAAATACTAATAATAATAATAATAATAATAAGTCAATGCTCATCTCCTTGATTTAGAAGAACAAAGTTGTTTTGTTGTAGAGATGTATGTCCTGGACAACCTTGTTATTGGTCACAAAGCAATCCACTCGATGAAAGCACGAAAAGATAAAGGCATACATCTGAAGTTTGAAGTCACAAAGGCTTATAAAAATAGTTAACTAACAACTTATGTTCTCAAATCTAGATTTAATCAAGTAATAGTGAAATGGATCCATTAATGTTTCTCAATTACCTATGTAGTTGTCCTAACTAATGAGGGACTTACAAAGTTTTCATACTCTTTAAGAGATCTCAGGCAAGGATGTCCTTTTTACTTCTTAGTGTTTAGTGTTTATGGTTTGGTAGAGAACTAAGCAAAGCTTAAGCCTTAATAGTGACAAAATCCTATAACTAGACGAGTGTTTATGGTTTGGTAGAGAACAAGCAAAGCTTAAGCCTTAATAGTGACAAAATCCTATAACTAGACAAAATGGTTGAATATTTCCTCTGAGGTTAGATTCAAGTTGTGCTTTAAAGTTTGTTGATGTTATATTGGTTATGAGATTGGCTAGTATTATGTAAGCTTAAAGAATTTATAAAACTATCTCCATATTTGATGAAGCAAATGTTGGCCATGACACAGTCAGGGAAAAGTACAAGATCTTATCTCTCAAGGTAAGCTTGGGGATGAAGAGGAAAATCATAAATGTCACGGGTTTGAAGAGGATGACCATATACATTATATTTCTTCTATCTAAATAAATACACATGAACAAGGATTAGAAATGAATTTTAAACAAGTTAAATACCGTGTTTACTTCATGGACCAACAAGTACCTAAGCTTGAAGGAATATTTCTTTTATTTTAGTCTATCCTTTATGCAATCCCTATTTACCACAACTCGATTCTACCAGATTCAACAATGATTCAAAAAAACACTTTATATAAAAGTGCATCAAAGATTCATTGCCAAGAAGGAATCTCTATGGAGCAAAACTCTTAGAGATAAGTACCTCAATAACGATCTTTTAGAATGGTCAGAGTATTTTAAATATGCCAAAAGTTCCATCCATTTTAAATAGCATGATGAAGTGAAAATACAATTTACATTTATGTGTTTTGGGTAATAAATAATGGCGATGTCAATGGGGTCTAGCCTAGTTGGTTAAAAGTTGGGGTTGTTAACCCCCTATAGAGGTTAAAATTCCAATAGTGATTGTGATTGGGGCTAGGTGCTTATGATTGGAATTAAGGCCAAGTGCAAGTTGTGGGTGATTCTAGTGCAATATATACTCCCCACTCGTGGCCACTTAATCGAAGGACTTTAAATGGAATGTTGTAAGATTACTATACTAAATGTAATATTCCTAGTTTTAGCGACAACACTCTTGTCATGTGAGGATAAGAGGAATATAATAAAAACAATCAAATAAAAAAAATATGAACATATAACGATTTTGAATGATGCATGGGTTGGTCATCGACCTCATAGATAATTCCAAATGTTGAGAAAAATCAAGGAAGCCATGATCAATATGCATTGGGTTGAGGGTGTAACAGCCCAAGCCAACACATTACCATGGGCCTATTACAGTGAAACTCACGACATTTCTTCTAAATAAAAACAACGAAAACACATTTGTTCTTTACAAACAAATATCAAAGTAATAACAATAATAATAACATTGGAATATTAAACACAATAACAATGCTTACCTATCTCCAAAATGTCTCAAAGAAGTCCCCCTTCCTTATGCTTTCCATGTCTTCTTCAAACCAAAGTAATAAACTATTGGCGAAGCACAGACTTGTGGATGATTTTCCTCCCAACCAAATGTGAAACCATGGACATTGGAAATATCTCTCATATAGGAACCTCAAGATGAATACCTAGATAGGCTCTCTCTCAAACCCTTTATCAACCACTTTGGACTCAATAAACAATGGGGTCCATCTCCTAACTAAAAATACAAGGTCTCAATCCAAAACAAGATATGCACAAGCCCACACCCTTCTAATCAATGGGTGAAGCCTTTGGAAAAATAAACAATCGCCACAACTTTGTGGTTTGACAAGTGACTGCACTCTCCTCTAGCTATGGTTCTCCCACAAAACAACCAAGAATTATGAACAACATCCTCTGCAAGCTACGATGCTTCCTATCTTAATTTTACCATCAACGAGAACAACAAGTTTATAGCACACGTGCCATCCCAAATTATCACACAATATCACAACCAACCCTTCCCTTCTAACTCTTTCAAAAAAAAAAGGTTTCCCAAAAAAGTCACAAGTCCCACGAAAAAACCCAACACAACAACGTTAGCACAAGAATCTCCAATTTTCCACACATAGCTCTAACCCCCCAAATAGAAACCATCTCCCTCCTTAAAATATGTTTAGAGGTAGGTAGTTGGGTTAGGTCATTACTAGATCAAGTCCAATGGTAGACTACCCCCAAGGTCACATCACTAACCCCCGAGGCTAGAAACCCTAAAAAGTGCTTTACTCAAATAACTCACTTTTAATTATATAATTTCACAGTAAACCCTCACTTAGGTATCATAAAGTCAATTTATGTTAAAATTGTAGACTCAAGCAAGAGGTCCATATAGAAATTTCTAGTTCTAGTGAAATTAATGCAACTTCATACATTTCCCCTCTTTACTAAAGGTTTCCATGGATCTAGTCCCAACGAATTTATAGCCTTATGGTTGATATGAAATATAATAAAGTAGTAGAAAAAACAAACAATGATTAACTTCTTAACAACCCCAATCCACTACCAATCCCTACCTAAAGTAAGCCTTTGTTTGTTGATGAAGGTTGGAGAGGCGTCTCAAGGATTAAGGCTCAAGAGGCACCTTGAGAATGAACAAGTTCGTCGAGATATCAATTGTGTCATAACATTTGAAATGAAGTTAGGTAATATATTGGGTTTTGTAATATTTGGAAATAGTTGCAGATGTTCTTTGGTGCCTAAAACCCTAGCATTTTGGAAATCCCTAATTTCTCCATGGAATCAACTACTAGAGGGGGTGGCTCCTCCTCACCTCATGCTTTTGAAGTCGATGTTTTTGAATATTTGGTCTCCTCATTGAGTATATATGTGAAAATTCATCCTCCGAGAGTTGTTAAAAGGTTAGATGAGATTCCAGAAGTTCCCCTTCCATCTTCTAATGCCCATTAAATGGCTCTAAAATTATCTTATCAGTTGTTGGTTAGATATTTCACCAGTGATTTTCCCTCCCCTTAAGCTATGGAATTTTGGATTTATAAGAACTAGGTAGTATTGATAAAGGTTTATCTCTCTCAATACTTTTGTGGCATAGGTTTTTATACTTTATTTTTTGAAACTAAGGAAGATAGGGATTTCATCTTTAGGAGTGACCCTTATTTTTATGTCACAAAAGGGTTCTATTTAAGAAAATAAACCCCTGATTTTAATCCTGAAAATGATATCCATGAATAGTCGTCCATGTTTGGGTTCATCTTCCCCATCTCCCACTTCATTTTTGGAATGATGATGTTATGGATGACTGGAAGCATATTCAACCTATGGATTACGAACAACCCTTCCTTTCCCAAACCTTTTCCCCTTGGGAGGTTCAAAACTTCTAAGTTTTACCAAAAAAGGCCTCCTCTCAAGTCTCTCATTGTTAAAACCCTTTTCCATAATACCCTTGCTCTTTCTCCAATGGCTCGCCCTTGGGGAAGGGACCTCTACAAACCCCTTAACATGGCCAATATCCAAGTTTTCCCTAATACAATGCCAAAAGAAGTCAACAAGTGGTTGCCAAAGTTCCTAGGAAACAATGTGATAACTGATGAGGAACAAATTTATGTCATGGGTCGGGACATGGACAATTCAGGTATTGAACATGAAGATGTGGCCATGAAGTTATTTTCCTCATCATTGACTGAAGAATCCCTTGATTTGTTCAGAGGACTTCTTGACAATCATCTCATGTCCTATGATGCTTTTGCCAACTTATTTAAGAGTAGATGGTAAAAAAAGGTAGATGGTGGGACTCTTGGGGCTTAGTTTAATCAGATAAAGAAAAAGGAGAATGAAATAGTAAAGGAATTCATTACCAAATTTGACAGGTTGTACAATCAAATTCCAACATATTACCGTCCTACAACATCATCAGTTCGTCTCCTCTACGTCAATGCTTTTGAAGGACATTTTCAGTTCATTCTCAAAGATAAAAATACCACGTCATTAGCAGAGGCTAAAGAGTTCAATATCAACATCGAAGAGAATCTCCTTGATTCAAAAGTGGAACCTTTTTAGTACCCTCGTTCCAAAGTAGAGGCAAAGACTAAGGTTTCCAACAACAATGCTCCTCATCTGATCACTCTCTTAACTCAAAAGATAGACCAGATGGATACTTAGTTTGTCCAGGTGTGGAGTTAACTTATGAGCCATATGATTATAGTGGAAAGAAATCAATCTGCTCCCAGAGCTCATTTTTCCAGACAATAGAGTGATGTCACCGGTTGGAAACAAATACCTCAGCAAGAGGCAAAGGCCCCATATACTTTGAAACTTGTTGGGACAGTTGATATAGAAGCTTGGTGCCTCCCATGCCAAGAACCCCATAGGGAATATGAGTGCCCCCAACGAGACGAGGATTATCCTGACGATATAAACTTCATTGATATGATTTGTAATTTCGAAGAGGTTCAAGTTACTCAAGAGAAGATCAATGAAGCCAAAAGAAGAGGAGAAAGAGAGGAGAGAATCTGGGCCTTAAATAAATTGACAGATGATCAGAAGAAGGAATTAAGGAGGAGGGAAATTATGACCTACACTAGAATAAATAAAGCTTTGGCCCCTCTGTCACAACCTAATACTCTTCTTCCATCAACAGAAAATGTGGCCCCACCACCTCCACCGCTGGTATGTGAGTTGCTTCCTAAGACAACTCCTATAGATGATATTTAGTTAAATATATATGTTGCAAGCATGTTTGGAAAACTAAATCTGACGATCCTAGTGATAGAGATGTGTAAGATCCCTTCCGTAAAAAGGGAAGTTTTGAAAGTTTTGCATATGTCAACCGAGAAGGAGGATCATCCCATCATTTTAAACATTATGTATCTCGATTGGCCAAGGGACAAGAACCCTCATTTCTATCTTTCATTAGGCATGAATGGCCTCTTCTTGAACAATTGCATGCTTGATTCAAGGACCTCAACAAATGTCATGTAGTTAAAGGTAATGAAACAAATTGGTTTGAAGACAAATCGACCATACGACAATGTTTGTGGTATTGATTCATGGAGGGTCAAGGTCTTATGGGTGTGTGAAGACATTGAGGTGTTTTTGATAGATTTTCCACATATCATCGTCCTCATGGACATATTGGTGATCAATGTTTCATATACATGGGGGAATTCTCTTGTCAAGGACATGGTCCTCATACCTTCAGAGTTTCCTTAGAATGAACCTTACACATGCATATATTCCTATGGGTGATGGCATGTATGAGATCTTACATAACATGGAAAAGAAATATACACATGTGATGGATCTGAGGGGCCCTAATTGTGTCAGTGAATACTACTACAATATGCCTCCACAAGTTTTTGAGTATGATTCATCCGAGTTACACTTCATTTAGGAAGATTCCATAGAGATGTTTCTCCCATGGACGGATAAGAAGAAGACTGCAAAATACCATGGGAAGGAACTGGGGTCTATTCATATTATGCAGGAAGAAGATGAGAAACATGAATAAATCATCAAAGATACAATCCACACAGAGTCTCCATGTGATAAGAATACACCTTGCATCGATTTCATTGAAGGAAATATTGTGCACGTGTGGGACAAAAGAAAGGGCAAGCCCAGATATGCCTAGAAAGATAACAACTCATGTCTTGGCCCTTACATCACCAGGAAGAAGTCTGATAAAGAAAGGTACTATCTAGTAGCATTAGACAGAAGGAAGATGCCACTGCCAGTAGATGGATATCTTCTCCAACCTCACATCTAGTTTACATGACTTCTTCAGGGCCCATGCCCCAGGTAAGTAGGTAAGTCATCTTGTTTTCCCATTCATTTGCATCTTGATTGCTCATATTAGTTTATATGCATTTCATTTTCATTTTTCTTTACTTGCATATTGATTTCATGCTTAGTTTAGAAATTATTGAAAAAATGTCAAAAATTTTATTTTCCAATTTAGTTTTCATTTTGGATTATATATATAGAGAGAGAGATAGATAGATAGATAGATAGATAGATAGATAGATAAATGAAGGGTGATAGCACTACCCTAGATGCTCAGATCCCTTTGTCTGAGTTTTTGGCAAGCACAGGTCTACCAGGAGATGTTGTGATTCTCATGCACTCTGCGACGAGCACATGTCCCCAAGTAGGAGCCAGATGTTATCCCCATTTTTTGGATAACTAAGGAGATTACATATCAAGGCCCTCAGGTTGAAGATATGGAGTGTCGAGAGACTACATGGCCAATAATACCCTTTTGCACAGTTGGAGACCCCTCTCACCACCACAGATGGTCACCTTGGTGGTTGACATTGTGCCCTAGTAAGTGGTCTTCCTTGGGGATGGATTTGCTACTAGGAACTCCCTTGAAGAGCCATCTTACCGTTCTCGACCATACTTACCACTTTCCATCATTATTTCCCCCCATTTCATTATCTCTTAGTATTTTAGGGTGTATTGACCCAAGAAGGGGTTGTCCCTCATTCTATGGGAAGAAGGGGTTGAAGGCCCAAGGCGATTGATGTTGGGTAAAAGATAAAAGCCTTGTATGAATCTTCTATATGCTTCGCCTAGGGATCACCCAAGAAAGCATTGAAATGCTTATCTTTGAGTAAAAGGGGACCCGCAATGGAATATGGTTTAAAATGGTTAAAAGGTTAGTTGAAGGATAGGAGGTCTCATCACGAGTTGATCTATCACATCCATGAACACCTAGTGGTATGACATTACCATCATCTTGTCACCAAGCCAGGGTAATGGCTCTTAGTTGCATGGCTGAGAGAAAGAGGGTCTCATCACAAACCAACCTTCTCATTTCCACTAGATGTTTGTGGCTGAAATTGCCATTATATGGTCACCACGCCAGGGCAGTGACCTTCAACCTTTCTTTAAAATTATGAAAGAATAAAAGAATGGAAAATAATGAGCTTGGAAAAAGTGCATTGTGGAAGAAGGTACCACACACCCTCTACAAAGTGCATTGTGGAAGAAGGTACCACACACCCTCTACAAAGGCACCCATGAATGAGACACTACAACCTCTTGTATGTCATGATCCCTATGCCAATTGAGTCTTGACCCCAACCACTTCACCCACCTTACATGGCTTAGAGAGGGATCTCTTGGAAAATCTCCTTGACCTAGGGCAAGATATACCCAATGGGAAACCTCGTCAACCCTCCCATATTCAATCTTGACAAGTCATATAATATCTTTGAGCAATTAATTGTTTGATATAGTGATCTTTGATGAACATGCTTAGGTGTCTCATTTATTAATTGGATTCACTTATCATGATGTTATGACTTGCAATCCTTGGAGGGCATGCGTATTTGTCTTTGCAGGACCTAGTTGGTGGACAGTTTTGGAATAACATGCCTAGATTGGGCTTCCATGGGGCTACAAGCCCACAGGTTGGATGCCAAGGGTCCACATTTTGGATCACAGAGACAAAGCATTGGAAACCTAGAATATGATGTGGAATACTTATCCCATCCCTCACATGCCAAACAATTTTCCTAGGAGGGGCAAAACATCTTCTTTTTGAGCTTGATGTCATGTTTGTGGGCTAGGGTTTGGTGGTGGTGTTACCACTCATTGACACATGGAAGTTTTGATGAGGATGAGGCCTTGACCATGAGGAGATTTCCTAGATGATTGATATGTGGCCTTTGGAGGCTTACCATTGCTTCTCCAACATCAACAACTCGTTCCAAGTGTCAAAACATCCCCTAAAGGGGTGACTTCCATGTAAATTAGGGCTTTATTTGTGAAAAAGTGAAATTTTAAATGAATTGTTTAATATTACTTTGTTAGAGGGAGAAATATTAGGGTTGTTGACCCCTAGTCTTGTGGTTTACCCCTAAATCTATGGACAAGTCACCTTGGTAACATTTTGTATAAATAAGAGATCATAAGATCTCATTTTAACATAACTCTCCCTCTTGTGAGAAGAATTGATCTGAAATTTTCACTACACTAGACATATTTGTCTCTTGGGCACTTGTTTATGGCTATCTTTGGTGAATGGTTGATGCAGGATTGAGGCACTAACCTTGGATGAATTGTTTCTAGATTTTATTGTGGATTATCTTAGCATCTTCTTGATTTGGTATGGTTTTACTCTTATGCTATCATTTGTTTCAAGTCAAGGTTTTTTGTGCTAGGAGGTAGGTGGGAACTAAGAGTATTTACACCCCCACTATATTCTTCATCATTTATTGCTAGAAGTTTACTTGATGTTGCAAGGGTTTTATCTGAGGAAGTAAGAGGATTTACACCCCTCATTTTTAAACCCTAAATAGAGATACTTGCCTTGGGGAGTAAGAGGGTTTACACTCCCAATGAGGTAGCATTTCTAGTTCATTTACTTGACTCCATTAACCCAATATTTAAAGGCACTAGTCATTTTTTCATTGCATTAGAGATACAAAATCGTTGCCTTTGGAAGAGTGAATTTTGCTAGTTTCAAGTTTATCTTTTGGAGAAGTGTTCCTTTAGCCTTGAGCCATCTTTCCTCATTGAGACGTCCCTCTTCTCCCACTATTTCGATTTCTGTTATAAATATTAACCTATAGCCATTAGGGATGCATAACCCTAGCTGCTAACTCCCTCTTATCTCACAAGCTAACCCTAGGAATTCTCTCTAACTTCACTCACTTAGTCTACTAATTAGGGCACACTTTTTGGGCTAGTTCTTGGCACTTTTCCATGGTTAATTTTGTTGTTGCATGCCATTGAATGCTACAGCCATAAGGCTGGTAATTTCCTGCAGAAAATCATTTTATAACAGCTTGCTTTATTTAGTCTTAAAGTGTTATATTCAAGCCATAATTGATCTTTAAACTCATTAATGATATTGCCAATTGATCTTATGCTTTACATGCGGATTTGGATATTTTACTTGCTGACATAAACTGTCATATGCTGCTACAAATTAGGGAAAACAATATTAACTTGTTAATCCATGTAACATATAACAGTGTAAGGTGTCTTTCTTTGTGTCTTGGGAAGGTACAATCATCCAGAGAAGTACTATATATTGGATGCAACTTTTACTTGATTTACAAGGCATCTCCCTTCACATATCACTCCACTTATATTTGACTTCTAGGGGTTCCACTTTCATATCCATCCATCTACATCTCATTCCCCCTAGGGTGACTAGGATCGCCTCCCTAGAGTGACCTAGTCACCCTTGAAGTGTGGAACCTACATCAAGGTGACATTGGGTGTAGTATTTCCTAGTTGTAACACTTGCTTTTGTGGTTGGGTCGACTTTTCCCAAACTACAACTTGTGATATAACAAGCCCCAAAGATAAAAAAGAGAGGTAATAGATGAAAAAGAGAAAGAGATAGGTCAACAAACTACTATGGGTCAAATATATCCTAGACTCCCAAGAAACACACAGACTAATAATGGTACTATCCCACCCCAAGGTGGGATTCACAAACCCCCATGTAAATGATGAATATTGTCTGTTGGAATTGTAGGGGACTGGGAAGCAAATATAGATCCGAATCAATAATGGATTTTATCAAGACAGAAAATCCCATATTCATTATGATGTAGGAGACTAAGTTATAGGTTGATTGATCCATATTATGCTGAGAATGAAATGAGATACAAATGGAAATATAGTAGAGAACACATAAATACAGTGAAACCCAACTTCTATTAATGAATATAATAGAAAAACAATGTAGAACACAAACTGACTAGAATGGTGGTATCTTATCTTTGAAGAGAAAGAGACGTTGGCTACGCTTCATTCACAACAAGATTTACATCACAGTCCATTGCATGCTTAAAGGACCTCCTTCATCTCAATTATATATGAGAGAGTGAGAGGAGAATAATTCCCATGATGCATGTGAGATAAATTGGTATAAGTTTACAAAATTCCATAGGCGTGTAAAACACTAGGACTTCCCGGGCATTCACCCATCCTAATACTACTCTATCCTGAGCATGCTTAACTGCAGAGTTCTAATGGGATCCAGTGCATTAACGTTATGTTGTAGGCATGTACATAAGACCACTAGGTAATCATTACATGATGTCTATAATCAACAAATGGAGATGGCATTACATTGTATTTCCCGTCAAAAGAGTGAATATCATGGTTTATCAAAACCACAAACTCAAAAACATTGATTCAATGAAAAAGGTGGATGTCCACCAAGATCCACCTGGATCATTCCTCCCCCCTTAGGAAGCAATGGTCCCCATTGCGTCAAGTTACCTCGA
Source organism: Picea abies (assembly GCA_900067695.1). Taxonomy (NCBI): domain Eukaryota; kingdom Viridiplantae; phylum Streptophyta; class Pinopsida; order Pinales; family Pinaceae; genus Picea; species Picea abies. The sequence goes on from CBVK0100154516.1 coordinate 15,125, forward strand.
GAGACAAGGAAAATTTCATTAAATCTAAATTTGGTGAGCCGCTTGTTTTGTTGAAGTAATTATCTTGCTTATACTTGGCCTATGGAAGGATGTCATGAACCTGTTGGTGGAGGTGTCAGATTCCTTCAACAAATTTGGCTACATGATCTGCCTTGGTCTGAGTGTGGGAGGACTCTGTCAGTGAAGATGTAGAAAGAATAGTTATATCAATGGGGGTTAATGGTTGGAACCCCAAGCACACCTGAAAAGGGTCATGGCCAATAGAGCTATGTTGAACATATGTAAGATTCTCATTCTCTGGAAGGGAGCGTCTATAGATTGGACCATTGGGTAATGGAGCATCGGGAACCAACTCATTGGATTGTTGGGCACGGTAGTGTTGAGACACCCCCGTAGGTGAAGCAAAAATATATTTGTTCTCCTCTACAATATTTTTGACTTGCTTCTGTTGGATAGAAAGGGCTTGGGTCGAGGATGTAGTGGTCACAGTGACCTTTTGTTCACCTTCTGACAAGATCTTGAAGAGGGAAAACTTTGTGGTCCGACAGATTACTTTGTGGCATTGTTTTGTCGATATCAAGGAAGTGGCAGTAGTCGAAGCTACCTCTAGTAACATGTAGAGCTAACCTTCCAGAGTAATAATGACATTGTGGGGTAAAGACTCATAGATAGCATGACGTTTCCAAGTATATAGTTTTCCTAAAATAACATCACAAACTTCAAGTGGGGAAGCATCACACAATACCTCATCCTTGAAGGGATTGATGTCATAAGACATGCAACACTAATAACTAACACAGATGTCTCGTCCCTGACTCAACCATCCGATGGTGTATGGTTGGGGGTGTGGCATCGTTGGAAGGTTCAATCTCTTGGCAACCCGACTAAGATCAGGTTATTCTGACTCCCACTTTCAACAATTAAATCTAATCGAGTCCCCTCTACCCACATTTGTGAGTGGAAGAGGCGCTCACCCTCCTCAGGCTCCTCTGGTTCTTTTGGTTGTATTGTTGTGGCTATGATGGTAGCAATGGCTTCTGCATTGATGATTTGTTTCTCTTTATTGTGCTCTGAATCAAATAATGGGCCAGGTTCTGATTATTTTTCTCTAAGCTCGACCACCAATGATTGTTTCAAGCGATATTCATCAGTGTTGTGCCAATGGATTTTGTGGAACTGACACCACTTTCCAAAGTATTTCCTAGACTTCCAATCACCTTTATTAGCCGGTTTCTTGGACTAATTTTCTTGAGATTGATTCTCCTTGCTTTGTCCTTCATTCTGTGAGTTAGGGCTTCCTTTGCCATTATTTTATTGTGGCGTATTTGCAAACCCAAACTCCCGCTTACTCCGCTACTTGAATTTCTACTCAATTTTGAATTCATATTGATAAGCATCTCCCAATGAGGAGATGTCCAAGAAATCCATCTATGTTTGAATGTACCTATGCAAACCACTACAGTACTTCAAAACCATGTGTCTCTTAGAGTCTTTGATACCCATCTTTGAGTGTAAGGTATGAAAGATGTTAATGTACTCTGGCACCGTCTGGTCTCTTTTTTGATGTAGAGTTCTCCATCTCATGTACTGGTCATCATAGTTTTTGACATGGTAGAACTCCTCCTTGAGGGCATCTACAAAGGCTGCCCAAATGGCGTAGATTCATCCATGGTGTACCTCTCCCAATAGTTGTCCCACCAAGCTTTGACATGAGGAAGAGATTTAAGGAGCATGAAGGTGATGTTTTCGCTCTCAAAAACATTTTGGACAGAGTAATAACCTTCTAGTATATTCAACCAATTTTCTAGAGCATCTACATCTATTTGGCCTTCAAATAAGAGGATATCAAAATTGACTTGTACCTTGAAGGGTGTCACACCTCCAAAATGGCTTCTTGTCGAAGATTCCTTGGCTGTCATCACTAGTCGTCGAAGGATTTGAGTGAAGTTGTCCATCATCTTATTCCTTTATCACACGATGGCTTCCTTGAGCAACGTATTGAAATGATCTCCTACTCTGTCATGCCTCTTTTCTTTTGCCATGGGAGGCCACTTGGGCTGGACAGAACATATTTTTTCGAGCGAAACTAACTCAAGACCCAACTCTCTATGCCTTGACCTCGTCGGGGACATGCTCTGAGAAACGAAAAGGAGCAGACTACTTCGATACCACTAATATGGATTATGTTGAGAATGAAAATGAGATACAAAGGAAAATATTGCAGAAACACAAAATACAATGAAACCCAACTTCTATTAATGAATAAAATAGCATAACACTATAGAACACAAACTTACTAGAATGTGGTAGCTTATCTATGAAGAGAAAGAGATGTTGGCTATGCTTCATTCGAAACAAGCTTTACATCACACTCCATTGCATGATTAAAGTACCTCCTTCACCTCAATTATATATGAGAGAGTGAGAGGAGAATAATTCCAATGATGCATGTGGGATAAATTGGTATAAGTTTATAAAATGCCACATGCATGTAAAACACTATGACTTCTCGAGCGGTCACCCATATCAATACTACTCTAGCCTGAGCATGCTTAGCTGCGAAGTTCTAATGGGATCAGATGCATTAACGTTATGTTGTAGGCATGTACATAAGACCATTAGGTAATCATTACATGATGTCTATAATTAACAAATGGAGATGGCATTACATTATATTTCCCATCAAAAGGATGAATATCGCGGTTTATCAAAACCACATGCTCAAAAACATTGATTCAATGAAAAAGGTGGATGGCCACCAAGATCCACCTAGATCAATTAATGGGTATAATAATAAATTTTCCATATTAAAATTTCCATTTACCTACTCCATAATGAGTTTAGAGTCCCTTATCACATGTAGGCAATTTAAACCTTTCTTTATTGTTATTTTCATAATCAACCAAAGAGCACAAAGTCATGCCCTATTATTTGATCCATGTCCTACAACTCCTTTAAAACCCATATTGCAATCATCTCTTAAAAATATAATTCATCTTGCTCCACAATTGTTGGGATCACCTTGACAAGCCCTGTCGAAATAACTCCACACTATTGTTTTATCTGTATATGGAGCTTTTAGTATTCTTTGTTTCTTTTCCTTCAAAGGTTTCCATATCCCTCCATATGCATATATAATCTATTGACAAACTTGAATAGGAATTACATCTTTGTTTTGAAATGTCTTTTCATTTCTTACTAGCCAAATTACCCAATTCAATGTACAAGGTAGTGATTTATCGCTTCTAACATACCTACTCTTGTCCCATTTCTCCCAACATTCATGTAATGTATCCCCTTCCCATTTATCTTGACCATCGACTAATTTCAAAGTCTCCTCCTCTTATCCCATTTCTCCCAACATTCATGTAATGTATTCCCTTCCCAATTATCTTGACCATCGACTAATTTCAAAGTCTTCTCCCATATTTCTTTTGTAAATGGGCAAAGTTTTTATTTATTTATTTATTCATTTTTTCTTTTTTGGATAACATATCACGGGGGAAACCTCCCAAGCACGTCCCCTCATTCCAAGGATGGTACCCAAGGTAAACCCCAAACTCTTTAGGGCACAATGCCTAGGTTATTAACTCACAAATCATACATAGCTCATCAACAATTGATTCACCAAGGGCAACATGTCACAAAGTGGGATTTGAACTTAGGTGGGGAGGGTAGCAATTTTCCTCACATCCACTAGAGCTACACCCAATTGACTAAAAAAAATTGGACATTGAGGTCCACCTAGGAAATACAGTTCATCCCACTCTCTATCCCATAAGAGAGAATGAGATTTGTGAGTACCTTTCCAACACAACAAAAATATATGCAAATAATAACTTGCTCACATGTGCATGCCCTACCCCCCTCAAGAATTGGACATGTGACCTCCAAGGAGAAAACACACATTCTTAACCATTAGGACCACTCAAATTGTACAAACGGGCAATGTTCAAACAAATTATCAATAGATTCACCATCCTTTTGACATAAAATACACCATCCTAAACCCTACCAATGCCTTATCTTGTATTATCTCATGTTAAAATTTATTAGACAAAGCTAGCCATAAGAAAATTTTGTTTTAAGTGGGCATGTGATCTTCCATATTGTTTTACACCACCACAAATTCTCTTCCTCTCCATTTCCTTTCATTGAAATCTCGTAACCTAACTTTGTAGTGTACATCCATGTAGTTTTGTTTTTTTTCCATACAATTTCATTTGCCTCTGCATTTAATCTAATAATGTTATTATTGAGGTTTCAAAGATATTCTTTCAACTCCTCTGCTAACTCTCCTTGAATACCCAAATACTCTTTAGACTTCCACCCTTGATTCCATATTGAGGTAGTTTCAAGGTCAACTACCTCTACTAGGCTTTTTATCACCTTATTTATTAGTACATTTTCCAAATATGTTGACAACATATAATTACCAATGCTCCCCATCCAAAGGTATTTTCCTATTATGATCCTATCACCCCTACCAAGTTTCCAGGTCAACCATCTTCCTACCAAAGGAAATGCCTTGACTACAACCTTCTATATAACTAAGCCACCTATATGATTTTTAGGTTTCATTCTTATCCAATCTTCAATTGTACCAAGAGTTGTGTACTTTTTAATCGTTATCCCCCTCGATAGCCCCTCTATATTCTGAGTTTTCCATAAGCTATTTGTTTCTATGGCTTGGCCAAATAAATGGATATTTTTTAGCCCCACCCTCCTTGTTTTTTGGGGTTTTCCAAAATTTTCCATTTCACCATCAAGATTCCTTCATTTTCCCTTCTTCTTGTCCATAGAGAATTGAAGATTTTTTTGTTCATCATACTCTTCAAAATGTAAGCTAATGTGTGCTAGTACATTGGGATCTCCTCCAATACTAATTAATCAAAATTAGTTTGCATCCCCTAGGTAACCACCTATCAGACCAATTGGTCAACATTCCTTCTATCCTTTCATAAATTTAATTCTAGTCTTTTACCCTATAATCATTTGGTTTAAGGTTAGACCCAAGATATTTTAATCCTCCCTCAAAACTATGTACAATGAACGACAATGTCTGAGTACACTATCTCTCCAATTCTTCATTCAATCCATTGATTAAAAGTGAGGATTTATTGGCATTGGCCTCCATACTTGTTGCTTTGTAGTGCAAATAAAGTATTGCCTTATACCTTTTTGCTTCCTTTAATGACCCTTCCCTAAACAACAAAACATTGTCTACAAAAAAAATGAGACAAAATAATATAACTCCCTACTCTTATGCCTCTTAAAACTCCTATTTTTATCAATCTTACCATCCTACTTAATCCCTTTGCAAAAAGTAAAAAGAGAAATGGAGATACAAAACAATCTTTCCCTATTGGGAAGAAGGATTTGGAGGTTGAACCATTTACTATGAATCAAAGGAAGCTAAAGATACACTTTTCGTTATCCAATTCACAATTGTAACTCTCATACCAATTTGAATCAACACCATCCTGAGATATAACCAACTCATCTTGTGATAGGCCTTTGTCAGGTCTAGTTTCATTACCATGGCTTGCATTCTTTAAACCTTTATTGAGTGAATGTCTTCTTGTGTTGTCCCAACTACATCATGAATCTATCTATTAAAGAGATAGATTCTTATGATATATAATCAAAAAACATTTTTTTTAATCTATTAGCCGAGATCTTTGCTAATATCTTATATATTGAATTGCACAAAGATATTGGTCTATAGTCATCAACAAACTCATGTTCATTTTTATTTGGAATAAGGGCTATAAAGGTAGCATTTATTTCCCCAAAAATATTCCTTAAGAGTCTTGATTCCTCTATCACACTTAGACGATCTTCCTCTATCATCTCATAAAACCCTAGGTAAAATTTTATAGTCCACTTATCTAAGCATGGACTCTTTGCCTTCTTGAAGAATGACAGAAAAACTTTAAGTTCTTCTTTTGCAACCTCAACTTCCACCTACTCCTCGTCCTCTTTATCCTCAATCATCCTTTGAAAGAAAGGGACCACTTCCAATATTTTAGCTACATTTTCTCTTGGAGATTCTTGAAATAATTCACTAAAATCGGTTACTCCTACATGTGCTATTTGCTCATTTTTTTTTACTCTAACACCCTCCTTATTATTTATCTCCTGGATAGAGTTGATGTTTCTTCTATGCTTAGGATAAATCTAATTTTTTGTGTGATTAGATCCCCTTGTTATAAACAGTTTGCTATACTCTTCAACGTCTACTCTACCTCTTCTTATTCCAACAAAATCCCTTTTCTTTGTTCTATTTTTTTTAGATTTCTTAATTCCTCTCCTCAAAAAACTCCTTTGTTTTCTAACAACAATTTTATGTACCCCTTTATCTCTATGAGATCCCATTGTGATTTTTATTTTTAATTTTTCTGAGGCCACCTTCCCATTATTTTTTTCACTTGTTACAGGGTTTTTGCCATTTGAAATATAGTTGTACTTGCTTTTGGGTCACAATTTTTCTAGATTTGTGTGACAAGGTTTTTAAATTCTTCTTCCTCCATCCAATTATAGTTGAAATTGAAGGGACCAAGAGGCTTTGAGTCTTTATTTTATATCTGTAATAGAATTGGAAGGTGATATGAGGTCCCCTCTTCACCAACTTAGTTTTTTGTTCTTCCTTCCTCTACAAGTATCCTTTATGTAATTAGATACATATCTCTCCTTTTTATAAACTTCCTCTTTCCCACTCCCCATGTTTCTCCAAGTAGGCATGAGATGGATAGGATCCATGTCACGAAGCCCTGCCTCCTCAAACATCTTTAAAAATAGTATGCCAATGGATCATTTCTAGTATTTTCTCTCCATACTTTCCTTGCTTTGAAGGTCAAATTGAGGTTCTCCCACAATGATCACTTTGTCATTTGGAACACAACCTTCATCTTTAAAGTTATCCTAAAAATCATTTCTTTCATCATAAAGGACCATACAAATCAATAATGGAGTATGATCTTCCTAGTTCTTTTGACTCTAAGAATATATTTATACCCACACTTTGAAAGGAATATTGAATGAGTTCAAGTGAATTGTTCCACCATGTAACCAAATCCCCATACTTACCCTCTCTATCTATAGCACAAAAGGACTAATATTTTAAACAATAAGACAAATGTTTACTACCTTTAATCCTTCACACATAGTCTCTTGAATCAACGCAACATTTGGTTTAAGGTTTTGGAAGCATCTCTTCAAGGGTAGATTTTTGTGGGCACCCCCTACCCCTCTCACATTCAAGGATAAAATAACCATGGTTTCACCTTCTTTGATGTGCTCCCTACTCCAAGGACCCCATTTATAGTCATGTGTTTTCCTTCTTTAGTATCTTTTTATGCCTTTTTCTTTGCTAGGGATAATAAGGAATTTCTTCCTACAAAGGTAGGATGTCCACTATCAATAGCCAAACCACCTTTAATCCCTAAATATTTTTTTAGGCCTTTTGCCTTCCTTGACCTTAATTTGTATCTAGTAACTTGATTTTCACAATCTTCTACTCCCAGTACCTCTGGTTAACTCCTAAACTCCCATTTGAACTCCTATCTACTTCCTCTTATGGAGATAAGCCTTGACAATTCCATGTTATATATGACATGTTGAGAGATTCCTTTACTTCTCCATAATAAGAGGGAACCCTACTATCATTATGGGATATATGGGTATTTACTAGTCTTTCTAAGACTTCCCCCTTAACATAATTCATTAAATTAGCTTCTTCACCCATATTTTGATCCTTGGAAGACAACAAATTAGAATAGAGAGGGATGCTTTCCATACTTTTCTATGCACTTTTCTAGCGTATTGTTGCTTTGAGGCTGTACTTTTATGAGAATATTCTATATGAGAATTCCTATTCATGGATGAATATGTTTTTTCTCTCTTTTTATACCCCTTTGATTCTACCAGACTCCCATTTTCTTTTCCTCCCCATTTCTTGCTTGGATAGCCCAAAACTTCCTTTGAACACACTAATACATTACCCCTCTTCTTCCACATAATTTTTAATTAGGTTTTGGGAAATTCCTCTACAGGTGCCCTCTTTCTTTACAGTTTAGGGATCATAAAGGAATGTTCCAATAATCAAGAGGTTGAATATAAGTCAATTTCCCTTAAATTATTTCAATTTTCTTTGGTAAACACATCCATCGCCCCCATCGTCCACCTTGTCCCTAGGAATCAATTTCTACTAGGATTTTAACCACTCTCTTGTTCACCTTTTGGCTAAAATTGTCTTCCATGTTTATGAACTTTCCAAAGCTTCCTCCCACAACCTTTAGGGTATCAATATTCCATAACTCCATTGGAAGCCCTCACATCTTAACTTAGATAGGTTGCACCTGTAATAATTCTTTCTATAGAGCTAACCTAAGATGACATCTTCGCATGTGTAGGTAGGAAGATTCCTAAATATTTTTTTAGGCCTTTTGCATTCCTTGACCTTAATTTGTATCTAGTAACTTGATTTTCATAATCTTCTACTCCTAGTACCTGGTTAAATCCTAAAGTCCCATTTGAACTCTTATCTACTTCCTCTTCTGGAGATAAGCCTTGATAATTTTGTGTTATATATGACATGCTGAGAGATTCCTTTACTTCTCCATAATAAGAGGGAACTCTACTATCATTATGGGATATATGGGCATTTCCTAGTCTTTCTAAGACTTCCCCCTTGGCATAATTCATTAAATTAACTTCTTCACCCTTATTTTGATCCTTGGAAGACAACAAAATAGAATAGAGAGGGATGCTTTCCATACTTTTTAATGCACTTTTCTAGTGTATTGTTGCTTTGAGGCTGTACTTTTATGAGAATCTTCTATATGAGAATTCCTATTCATGGATGAATATGTTTTTTCTCTCTTTTTATACCCCTTTGATTCTACCAGACTCCCATTTTCTTTACCTCCCCATTTCTTGCTTGGATAGCCCAAAACTTCCTCTGAACACACTAATACATTACCCCTCTTCTTCCACATATTTTTTTAATTAGGTTTTAGGAAATTCCTCTACAGGTGCCCTCTTTCTTTATAGTTTAGGGATCATAAAGGAATGTTCCAATAATCAAGAGGTTGAATATAATTCAATTTGCCCTAAATTATTTCAATTTCCTTTGGTAAACACATCCACTGCCCCCATCGTCCACCCTGTCCCTAGGAATCAATTTATACTAGGATTTTAACCACTCTCTTATCCACCTTTTGGCTAAAACTGTCTTCAATGTTTATGAACTTTCCCAAGCTTCCTCCCACAACCTTTAGGATATCAATATTCCATAACTCCATTGGAAGCCCTCACATCTTAACTTAGATAGGTTGCACCTGTAATAATTCCTTCTATAGAGCTATCCTAAGATGCCATCTTCTCATGTGTAGGTAGGAAGCTTTGTAGAACCTCTTTTTCCCATAATCTTTTCAACTGCTTCACCTTTCCTAAATCCAAATGCTAGCCAACCTTGAACCAAGCTATGGTAAATCAGAATGTAGCAAAGCATCTAGCCATTTCTTCTCCATCCACTTATACAAAGAGACTTATATCACTTGTCTACTCGTAAATCTATCGATTAGTGTTTTTTTCTATCAACCCTATTACATACTCGATCCATGCATCCTCCCCTTCAACCAACTTGACCTTCTTTCCTTTCAGTTTTACCTTCTTAAGACTAGATTTCTTCCCCTTTCCTTGGATCACCATTCTAACTTGTCCATAGTTTTCTCTACCTCCAAATTGTTCTTCCAGGGATGGTTCTCCAACAATCTTCCCTTGGATGGATGAAAACCCAGGTACCTTGAAACTATAGCCAATTCCACCTTGCTCTGTCTGTCATAAAAACTTCTCTTATTATGGAGTAATTCTTTGTCTGTTACATTTCCAACTCGGACATCATGGACCTAGTCATTTACCTTTGTATCTTCACGAGCATTATTTTTTTTTCTTTTCTGCAATCCTTCCAATGCCAATATAAACCATTCTCTCAACAATTTAGATGCCAATTTTTTAGATGGACTTTCTTGAGATTTGCCTTACGTCTAAACCTTCTTCTTTCCTAATTTCTTCGTAGAATGCCTTTGATCTGTTCCAAATCTCTCCTAACTCTCTCTAATCATGAAGATAGAACTCTCTCTAATCATGAAAGATTTGTAAAGAGGTTTTTCTTTTCCTCTTCATAATCCATTAATCCCTTCTCCATATATTTGACTGCCTGCACTTTCTTCTTCATTTTATGTACACAATACAACACATAAGCATAAGCATATTACTTATAAAGTGATTCAAACTTATACTATCAATAACTTAAACACTAAATATTCTTGAAAGGTCAATGAAGCTTTCACAAGATGCCATTTATGGCTTGGAATTAGCGTTGATAGAAGACGTGGTAAGTTGATAATCAACCATATCTATCTTAACCCAAGAAAGTTATAATATATATCTTAGCCCAAGAAAGTTATAACAGATAAGTAATAACTCCATAATCCTAGATAAGTAATAACTCCATAATGGTAGACAAACTAGGCAACATGTACTTTGTCCACTTAGTAACTCTAGAATTCTATTTTTTTTGTCTTCATGTGCATGGATGGGTTATGAAAGCCCATGTGCATGGATTGATTATGAAAAGCCCATGTACCTTTTTGATATGTAAACAATTTTTATAAATGACATACAATATCGACTATGAAAGCTAAGGTCGCATCCTTCCAATAATTCGAAGGAATCTAAAACATGTCGCATCTTACCATTTTGAATGTACTAGATCCCTTAGTCATATAAAATAAAAAGATTTTTCTTTAAAGGGAAAAAATTGATACCACATAATGTTGTGTGCCCCTCAAGTGGTTTTCTATTCGAGGAAATTGGATCTTCGTGATATGGATCATTGAAAAGTTTGATACTTGATCACTGAAAAGTGTGGGAGTGTGTGGTTACAATTTGAGATAGGTGATATTGGGTATTTTAAAATAATTTATATTATAATTTATGTTACTAAGGCGTTTTTAAAGGTAGTGATCATTTCATTAATATAATAGTTAATTAGTTTGAAAGTGAATATGTGTATTTATTTGTTTTTTTTTTTTTTAAATAATAATAATTATATTTGTATTAGAAAATTGTTGCAGTGGCATTGCTTAGCATTAAAATATATATAAAAGGACTATTCAACAAGACTTTTTGAAGTATGTCAAAAGATTGACACTGACATTACAAGACAATAAAGTAATTCTTTAAAAAAGATTTATGTAATCCACTGCAAGTGTATGTTCACATAAAAACTCCTAGTAACAAATAAACTTTAAAATACATAAAACATTATTGGATGGGACCAAATTGACTGTAGGATTCTTTTTGTTGCAATTCATTTGTCATGGAGTTTTTATCCATGCTCAACATTTCCACATCCTCTTGTTGTTGCTATACCATTTCCTCCTCCTTATCCTCTATTGACCCAATAGACAACTTGGCCATTGAGTGGTTGTGGAGTTGATTCTAACCAAGCAAATAGTCGTTTGTTTGAGAGCTGCACATTCAACTTGCAATTCCTCGATTTGTTGCTTCCAGTGGTGAAGGGTTTCCATCAGAAATGTGACTTTGGTATCCCTATTAGCTTCCCGAGATTGCATTATGTATGTGAATGATGCTATTGATGTTTTGTTACCAACAATGTAGGCTTCATGCATTCTTAGAATTATTTGAATTTTAGAGGTCTCACATAAAGGGAATCTTCTAGCATACCCATGTTCCATCACGGGATCCCAACATAACCCCATAGTCAATGTTATTTTACCACTAGCCACTTGCAACAATTTTTTTGAAATAACTATCCATCGTCCCAACAAGGCCAATAACAGAAGGTTGACAACTTACATTTAGCAAAGGATGGCACCACCAATGTTGAGTTGAAATGAAAGCAACCCCATAGACTTGAATTGCACAAACTGGGGGCCACAGAAACCATGACCATAATGAGAGCCACAGGGGCCACAAAATCCATTGTCATGATGAGAGCCACAGAGGCCACAAAATCCATTGGCACGATGAGAGCCACATAAGCAACCCCACATACTTGAATTGAGCAGACTGCGGGACCATAGAAGTCACAAAATCCATGGCCATGATGAGAGCCATAGAAGTTGCACAAGCCACCATCATGATGAGTCACATAAGCAATTAAAGCTCCTTAATCCTGTGGTGTGATCCAAAAAGGATCCAGAGAAGACTAAGGACAACTCAGAACTCGCAAAAGCAACTCAGGACCCTCAGAATGGCCTCAACAGATAGAGAAAGGGAAAAAATTTAAAGTTCTCAAAACTCAAAGAAAATGACATCATCGCGAAGAGTGTGTCGCAATATTTCCAACGACGCAAATAGATCATCAAACAGAGTTACGGATCGAAAGATATTTGCGATCAAAGTTTGGTCAACCTAGCCCAATGAGTAGGGGATGAGTCAGCATTCGTACTGCTGACGTCAGCGTCAGTACGAATGACGTCAACATCCGTACAATATACATGGCATGCGCAGGAGGTGAAATGTGTCATGCTGACATCAACATGGTGATGTGGTAGCACCAAAGGCTGCCACGTGTCACTCATATTTGGCATTTCTGGGTCATTTCGTGGACCAGTAAAATT
>CBVK0100154517.1:0-27770 GCA_900067695.1 Picea abies
TATGTATATATGTTTGTTTCCTTGAGGACTTGTGATTATGCTTTTCTTGTATGCTCCAGTTTAAATATCGAAGGTGTTTTCCCTAGGGAGATACCTCACAGCTCCAAAATCAGACCAAGACTCTTGGCAATGCTACTGTCTCGGTAACCTCACGTGTTTACACTGCCTAGTTTTAGAACTTAAGGTTATGCGAACTAGGAAGATGTTTCCTTTAAACTAGTAGTCTGAGAGACCTTGAATTCGCGCCCACGACCTTAGCTAAAACCCATATAATAGTAAAGTGCACAAGCCAATATTCATCTGAAGGTCCATGTGACCTGGGTCTAGGAACCCTGTGCTAATCCCGAAGGGAGCTAGTTCCAAATGGTTTCGGAGTTTCAGGAGTTCGACGTTTGGAATGTCAAACTTCACGATAGTCAAAATTACTTGAACTCCCTCAGTAACAAGAGACATATATGAATAAAGAACCTAACTGAGGAAATGGTTGTGAACTATTCATTGGGAGGAAAACCTATCCATGTTGTCAAAATGACTCAATTACGAACTAGAGTTAACAAATCAAACATCGGTCGCTCGATTAGATCGATGGTTGGGGATCATTGTGGAGCGCATAGGAGAAATTAGCAAACATTCTAGTTCATGGACCACAACCAAACAACGTCATTGATCTAGTTGAAGATGGAAGATCAAAGACCACAATTAGACAGAATCAGGTGAGTACTTCCCAAATTGCAAAGATTGGGCACTGCAATCACTGTGAACCATCGATCTGTGAATGAAGATCGATGGTGGGTAATCATTGCGGAGCACGAAGGTGAAATTAGCAGATGTGCTAGTTTGTGGTCCACAATTCACCAACATCGTTGATCTCGTTGGGATGGAGGATCAACAACCACAATTAGACCAAGTTGGGTGAGTACTTTTCAAATTGCAGAGATTGAGCCCTTTGATAAAGAACAAGCACGTTGGGGCCCCGCAATCAATGTGGATCGTGGATCTATTAAAGAACAAGCACGTTGGGGCCCCGCAATCAATGTGGATCGTGGATCTAAGGATCCTTCAGGATCCCTCACTACCATTCTATCATGGGGACATGCGTATTAACATCTATATCATGTGGGAGCCCATGTTTTGAGTGACAGGGTTTCCAAGTGTCCCTCTCGGAGTGGCCTAACAACGAGACCCAAGGGACCATTGAGAGGAAGTTACAAGCTATAGATATTTGGGGTTACATGGATACCCTTGGACCATCCGATATAGGTTGTGATCAGCTCGACACTGAATGACTCTAAGAGGATCAAAGTGTGAAGGTATGAGGATTCCTGAAGGCCAAAGTCCCAAAGTCATCCAAGTCGTCTGTTGGAAAAGGACGCGTGGTGGAAGATATGCCACTTCAAAGAAAAGTCACTCTGGGAGAAAAGAAGAGCTGGTTAGATAAAGAACTCCCAAAGGTTGGAGCGTCAGAGTTCATTAGAGTCATCCGTCAATAGAGGATAGGTGTCATCGGATCCTTCTTTTCTGAGGATAACCACTTCGGAAAAAGTGGGGTCGCATGGATGGAGAACTCCCAGAGGCAGAAGCACCAGAGTCCATTGTGACCATTGAATAGATGAGGGTGTGTGTCAGAAGATCTGTGTGATTCGAAGGAAAGGTACTTCAGAGGGAAGTGAAGGTGGAGTGTGAGGAAATCCCAAAGCCCAAATTCATGAAGTGACTAGGACTGTAGATCTGAGGATCCTTCGGGTCCTATCCTAGACGTTGGATCTATGACTTAGTAATCCTAGCGTTGACCGCTTCAGGAGGATAGGAGTGTGGTGATGTCAAAACTCCCTAAGGTCGAAGCATCGTAGTTCATCGTGAACATTTAATAGAGGAGGATGTGTGTCAGAAAATTCGACACTCTAGAAATATTTCACTATCGATGTTTGTGTGTGTGAAGACTCGAGAACCTGTTGAAGTCTGGAGTCTCGAAGTGGATCAGGGCCATCAAATTCTCTGAGGACACGTGGCATCAGATTGTGATATTCAAAGATTTTCCACTCAGGAGGATTCCCATGGTGGTTATCTTGGCATCAGTTGTCCTGGCGTATGGTCATATCCCACGGTCATATGCGAGTCTAGATGGAGGAAAGGGGCCAGGCATGGATTTCAATTTGAAGGTTGAATGTGGGGAGGAAAGGGGCCAGGCATGGATTTCAATTTGAAGGTTGAATGTCGAATTCCCCTCTATCTTGTGATTTATCCGAGGATCGAGCCCAGTCATTGGATTGGTTAGTGGATGGATCTTCACCATAGATTTAGGAATTCTTGAAGCTCTGGTATATCGAAGAAATCAAGATGAAGCATAGTGAGTCATATCCATATTTAGTCCATGTGGCCCTGACCAATGAACACTCGAGGAACTTGGGAGAGGTCTATCTTCCAGTTCTAAGCTTCGTTTTGAGAATGGAGACCGTGGTTGGAATGATATGGACGGGTAGAAGGTGATAAAGACCCTGAATGGAGGATTTGACATAGTTAAGGAAAACAAAATTTTGACAACCCACCATGGGTGTGTTACACAGTATTTAATAGAATCTAGTTTTTACAGTATTATTGTGTTCCTTGGAATATATCTCTGTATTTTCTTGTTATATATATGTTATATATTTTCCTTCATGTCATTCTCAATATTATTCATATTAGTAGTATCATAGAAATATTCCCTTTGTTGTTTCTCTATGCATGTCCCCAATGATATCAGGCTATCGAGAATTGGGTCTCGAACTAGTTTATCTCGGGGAGAAACACTCCTTCCAACCCAATAAGCCTCCCATGGTAGAATAAAATAGAAACGAGAGAGAAGGACATCCTATCAAACTTTTTAATTCAGAAGCCCTCATGTAACATAGGAATGAGATGATGGATAATTTCGCCCAGATCCTTCAACGCCTGCTAATAACAATGTAGGTACCTTCAACAAGTAGTCACCTCAAAGGTGCAACAGCCTTTAAGGTACAAGTTAAATTTTATATTTCTTTGTTTGAAGACCAGATAAAGGCCGATGCTTTGGAAAAATGGTTAACTCTTATAGACAGTTATTTCTCTATCCAAATAATTTTCAACAGTGAAACAAGCACCTTTGTGCTCCTTAAGGCCCTTCCCAATGTCAGATATTGGTGGGAGAATTACTATGAGAAACATGTCGAAGACGAGTCTGGAATTACTATGAGAAACATGTCGAAGACGAGTCTGCAATTTTTTGGAAAGGACACACTTGGATGGTTTTTTGTCATGCCCTCAAGAAGAAATACTACCCTCTTGAAAACTATGATGACCAATGCACGAAATGGACAAATCTATGTTAGGACAGAGACCAGATGGTATTGGAGTAAAACAACATCTTCCATAAACTATGCACAATTACGGGTATTAAATATTGAGAGAGGAACCTCGTTCTGAAGTAATAAAGTGGCCTACATAGCTACATCCAAACATATATGGAGTTCCTGTACATATCCTCACTGGGAGCCACTTATGACCGATATGTTGTCAAGGTTGAGAAGAATTTCAAGAAAAAAAAATAGTAGTATTTTGGATCTGAAAACCCATCACAAACAAATACTAGTAATGGTGGGATTAACCCTCAGGGAAAAGGACAGAGTAAGGATGGTTAGCCCCGAAAAAACCAGTCCAAGCCACCAACCAAGAAGGGTAATGGGAAGTTGAAGAAGGACACTAAAAAGTGGTGTGATTTTAACAAAATCTCTTGCCACAATACTGATGAATGTCGCTCCAAATAGTCATTGTTGACCGAGATGAAAGCCTCAAGGTTATATGATGACACAAAATTTTATTTTGAACCAAAAAAGGAAAATTGAATCATTGACATAGAACCCATTTTCACCATCATGAAAACAAAATTCCATCCTGAGGAACCAAAGAAGCCTGAAGAAGGGGAGTGGCTCTTCAGATCATAGATGTGGGTGAAGAGGACCACACTCCATTTCATTGTTGACAATGATATCCAAAATAACCTAATCTCATCATAGGTATTCAATAGGTTGAACCTAATAACAACGCCACATCCTCATGCATACACCATCAGTTGGATTAGCCAATGATGAGACATCTGAATTATCCAACAATGCCACCTACACTACAACATCAAACCCTTCAAAGATGAGGAATTTTGTGATGTTTCCCCTCTTGAAGTTCGTGATATTTTTTTGGGACAACCATATATATGGAATTGTCATGTTGTTTATGAATCTAGGCTTTGTAGTTTCATGATTACTTTGGGAGGTCAAATCTAGAGGCTACCGAAGGTAGTCCCAACTACTATGACCTCTTTGATCTCTACAAAGTAGTGTATAAAGGTATTCTCTCATACTGGTAGATTCATATTCTTTATGGTTCGATCAGAATGTGAATGGAAGGTCACTTCAACAATCAAAACCTCTTCTTAGGGATCTCTCTATATAGAAGTAGTAGGTGGAAAATATAGTAGAAGACACAAATACATTGTTTCCTCTCCTAAGAGGGTTCCTTTGAACTATCAGGTAAAGCACTCAATTGATTTTACACCTGGTTCTCCTCTTCCTAATGGCCCTATATACATGCGTTCTATTATGGAGGATGAAGAAATCAAATGCCAAATCCAAGAACTAATTTTGAAGGGCCACATTAGAACAAGCTCCTCACCTTGCGGGAGCCCAATTATTCTGGTACAGAAGAAGGATGGGACATGGTGACTTTGTATTGATTACATAGCCTTGAAAAAGATCATAGTCAAGAACTGGTACCCAATCCCCCAGATTGGTGATCTGCTCGATCAGCTCAAGGGAGCCAAATTTTTCAGTAAGATTGATCTGAAGTCAGGCAACCACTAGGTATCGATTGAATAAATTGATGTATGTAGACAACCTTCAAGTCTAAAGAAGGTCTCTTTGAGTGACTGATCATGCCTTTCAACTTGACTAATGCCCCAACCACATTCATGTGGATGATGGATGATATATTGTGGCCATTCACAAACTCCTTTGTGGTCCTATATCTCAATGACATCCTCATCTTTAACAAAACTTGGGAAGAACATTTTGAGCACATTTAGATTGTATTGGGTACCCTGTGACATCATAAGTTATATGCCAATTTGGAGAAGTGGTCCTTTGACATGTAGAGAATCCAATATTTTGGATACATCATGGATGAGCAGGGTGTGCATGTGGATCCATCCAAGATCCAAGTCATCCATGATTGGTCGACCCCGTAGACATTGACTGAGCTCCACAACTTCTTGGGCCTCTCCAACTTCTACTGCAAGTTTGTGTTGGGGTTTGAAGTTGGGGTTTTGTCATATCATTTCGACCCTAAGACAAGTGACCAAGGGTGGAGCGAAGGCCAATTTTGTTTGGGTTGCATACCAATAGAAAGCATTCGAGGATTCAAAATTCCACGTCTGCTCAGCACCAATCCTTATTCTTCCAGACCTGCAACATCCATTTGATATTGAGATAGATGCTTTAGATTATGCTATCGGTGCAGTCCTCACTCAACATGGTCATCTGATGGCCTCTCACAGTGAAACACTATCTAATGTTGTTCACAAATACCCCACCTATGACAAAGACATGTACTCCATTGTATAGGCATGTCGATAGTGGAAGAATTACATTATGGGGAAGGAAACGACCATCCACACTGATCACAAGCCTTTGCAAATCATGTAGACACAGAAAAAGTTACAAAATGATCGTCATCAAAAGTGGTCCACGTACCTACAACAATTTCGCTTGAACATCAAGTACAAGAGGGCAGCACCAACCATGTCGTCGACTACCTCAATCGACCCTTGGTTGTGGCGCTAACCATAGTTCTTAATTCTTGTGGGCATGAGATGTCCGAGTGGATACGATTATACAATAGTGACTCTAACTTTCCTGCTACCTATCAGACATTGAGCGCATGCAAACAAGTTCCAGACTTGCATCTCCACGATGGGATGTTATGCCATCTAAGCCATCTCTATGTTCCTTCAAGCAAGCATGTAAATCTTATTTGGGAAGCTCATTAGAGTTGGGCGGTAGGACACTTTGGTGTGGAAAAAATAGTGGCAGTAATGAAAAATCATTTTTATTGGTTGAAGCTTCGACAAGATGTTTGCAAGTACACCAGATCCTACATTGCTTGCGCCACTACTAAACCCGCCATAAAAAAACAGGGGCTATACACCCCTCTGTCTACTCCAGATAGGCCTTGGGAGTCCATCTTCATGTATTACATGTCTGGTATGCCTTCACCCAAGCATGGGAATGACTATGTCTTTGTGGTCGTTGATCAATTCTCTAATATGGTAGTTTTGGCATCGTGTAAGAAGAGCATCATAGTCGAGGCCACTGCCAAGATCTTCTTTGTATGTGTTTGGGTTCATTTTGAGCTTCCATGAACCATTATTTTAGATTGGGACAACAAGTTCTTGAGTACTTTTTGGTCTAGCCTATGGTCAATGATGGACACCAAGCTGACCAAATCGATTGTGTTCCACCCACAGTTTAATGGACAAACATAGGTAGTCGATATGATGATTTTCCATATCCTGTGGATGTACAATTCCAAATATGCATACACTTGGGATGCAAGCCTTCCTTATGTTCAACATACCTACAACATATCCCTCCACAAATCTATTGGCCACATCCCTTTCTAGGTGTGCTTGGGTTCCAACCATTGGCCCCCATTGACATAGTTCTTCCCATTGCAACTGCACAAGAAGAGTCCTTGCATGCTCAAACCGAGGTTGATAGAGTATCCAAATTTCTTGAGCGAATCCAACACATCCAACAAAAAGTTCATGATATTTTGCAGAAAGCCAACACCAAGTACAAGCAGCACCACGTTCAACATCGGGTACTACACAAGTTTCATGTGGGAGATAAGGGATGGTTCCATTTGCAAAAAGAGCACCTCACAAGACCCCATCAGAAGCTCTGCCCACTCTGATACGGGCCTTACACCATCACTAAGGTTGTGGAACCCACCCATAGAACATCCAACTCCATCAGGCCATCAAAGCAGGGCAACTTCTTCACTAGGGCAAGTGGCTCACCAAGAGTCAGAATCAACAGAGGTTTCCCCATCTGATGGAGGAAATTGACGCAATGGGGACCATTGCTTCCTAAGGGGGGAGGACTGATCTAGGTGGATACTGGTGGTCACCCACCTATTCCACTAATTTAGAATGGTTCCACATCTTGGCAATTTTTCTACGGTTTTTTGGGTCCCAAACTTCCAGGACCATTTTGAGGCCCCAAATGATGTTTTTTGATGTGGTGGCACCCTATAGGTGTCATAGGGATATATTGGGTCATTCATAATGTGCAGTAGTTTTCGAATAGACCTCTTCAATGGGATAACACGCGCTCGAAAAGGAGATCGTATGCAAAAGTAACACCTCAGGAAGTTGATGTATCAACTAACCACATCAGGTCCCACAAACCTTTTGGTGTTTCATCTTCTAGGGTTATATTTTTGGATGTTTAGGGTTTTCTCATTGATTCTTTATGTTAAGATGTTTTTTTGACCTCTTTGTGATCAAATTCTTGTGAATGAGAGTAGTTGTCACATCTCTATCTTTAGAGATAAGCTACCATCATTCTAGCTAGCTTGTGTGCTTTGCATTTTACAGTCTTTTGTATTTCAGACAGTCATTAATAGAATCCGAGTTTAACTATATTACTATGTTTCTTTCAATATCTCTCTGTGTTTCCTTGTTATATATTTTCCTTCATGTCATTCTCAATATAATCCGGATCAAAGACCATATCTAAAGACATTCAATTGGAAAAGAGTTTGAAATTTAAGTACATGTTAACCTATGAAAGTTGAGTGGACAATACAAACAAATATGGTTTGTAAAAAACAATTATGGTCGAACTACAAGGTAGCCCTTCAAAACATTGTGTGAAAAGGACTTTACTAATCTGTCCCATTTTCAACCATTGCAACAAGTTACAACTCTAGCAACTAGATTGCATATGCTTGTCATCACACCATTTTTGTCCACTTAGGCAGTTGAAAGTGTTTTCGTAAAAAGAATAATTTATCTTTGTATACCAATACAATAAAGCTAATGAAACATTAAATTATATGGAATGATTGAATTATTGATGGAGAATCAAATTCATGCCATGTAGTTGGCCAAACTTATTGCTATGCAATATATCAATTCTATAGGTTATTAGTCTAAGCAAATAATCGTTCAATACATGCATAGTCTTCATGTATGCCACTATTGCATTGAACTATGTGATTTGGTTGTTTCTGTGCACTCTTAGTGATTGGAAAATGATTAAATTTTGTGTTTTTTGAGTTGTGATAAAGTACTAGAGTTGAAGATTCAATGTCATGGCCTAACTTAGGAAACATATTCACTTCCCATGCGTGGCATTCTCTAAAGAAAACCTACAAGTATAGAGATTCCCTAAGAGTTCCATAAGTCCAATGAACATAGGGTTATGCTACACAAGCACAATTAGGGATTCAATGATTTTCTAGTTCAAGCTTCATATATCTCATTAGTACAAATATTGAGCTTTTTCTTCCTTCATTAAGGGAAAAGTTTCTTCTAGTTACCTCTACATTCCATAGGGAAATCCTCATAGTAGATAAGATTCCCTTGAATAGGAAGGTCAAAGGTCATCTTCATGGCTTGTACTAGGTGATATTGTTCTTTCTTTTATGTATATTTCTTCCCCACTAATCATTAATTCAAAGTTTTGGGTTATCTTTCCCCTAACCAAAATATGTGTTGTAATGCTTATTTCATTTTCACGTTGATTTGATTTCTAACCTATCAGTAGTGTGAGGGATTTTGCAGTGTCATTTTTTGGTTTGACATTTTGTATAGGATAGTAATGGAGGTTATGGGGTGAAGATATAATTTTTCCTACTCTATCAATAACCGGCCACTTAAGGAACTATTCCTTTAAATGTTTTTCTTCACTTATCCTTCATATTATTGACTTTTTCTTAATAAGGAATAAGAGTAATTATGTATACCAATAGTGCCAACCTATTGGTGGATTATATTTAATAGCCATTAGCACCACCTCTTGATGGAAGCACATTAGCTTTCACCCTTAATGCTAGACCTTAAGTTGTAGCTTTGTTTCTACTACTAGCACTATCAAGCTATGAAAGGGTTGAGGGGATGAATAATTGAATGAAGAAGAAGAATTGTACTTGATTTCTCTTTCTTCCCACCTCAAGATAGCTCCTCCTCCTCTTCTTTATAGAAGGCTGAGTAGGCAGGAGAATAGTCACCTGTGTGTCTTGGTTTTCCTCTAGAAATTAATTTATAAAGTACTTTAATTTTAAAATTTATAAAGTGGAAACTTTAAAAGACAAAAGGTCAAACTTTGGATCCCTAAGATGACTAAGTTCTTGACTTCCTAGTGATTATTGGGTTATTAGATTCACCTTGAATTTGTAAACATGAAAAAAGAACAATCATGGCATTACATAATATACAAACATAAATTAACATAGTTTTGAGAAAAACATGTAAAAGAACCATCAAATTGTATTGTGTAGTTGTAAAACATACA
This sequence comes from Picea abies, assembly GCA_900067695.1. Lineage (NCBI taxonomy): Eukaryota > Viridiplantae > Streptophyta > Pinopsida > Pinales > Pinaceae > Picea > Picea abies. The sequence goes on from CBVK0100154517.1 coordinate 9,588, forward strand.
TGCTACCACTGATGTATAAATAACATATAAAAACACCCATATACTAGCTACAATAGTTCACAAGGCATAGATATCTTGTGATATCTTTTTTCACACATAGTTTTGTTAATCTGCACTATAGTTTCATCCTATGTCGGAATTGAAATCAACTCTAGAAATTCTTCTAATGATTTGATTATGAGGTGTCTCTCTTTAGTTGGTAGAGCCAATATTAACTACAATAGTTGATGCAAAAGTTGAAACATAATAACCATCATACATAATTCATCTTTCAACAAATCAAGCATACAAAAATCAAGTACTTAGGCAACCTCATGGGGAGTTGGGATTTCAAAGGAAATAACAAATGAATAACACTATATATAAAAAACTTAAACATTTATTTGCAACCATTCTCAACATATTTTAAGCCATTTCTAACCATTTGAGGACTCACTTGCAAAAGTCACAAAACATTTACATCTAGGTGGTCTCTTTTACTTCATTTACATCTAGGTAGTCTCTTTTACTTCATTTTATATTCATCAACCTTATTTATGTTAATAAAATCATTCTAAAATAAATAATATTTTTTTATGATAAAATAAAATGCATGTATATGCATGTAGGAACACAAATTAATGTTCACATTAAAATCATACACATATTCGTTCACATAATCGTGGTGTTTTTTTTTATGATATGATAAAAAATTGGTAGGAATTTTTATTAAATAGTAATCTTAAATTAATTTTAAAATTTAAAATTTATTAAAACATTTAAAATTATAATAATGTAAATTAACAAATCTTTTTTGAAAATATTTGTTATTTACTCTATGTTCTATGTTTTGGCTTTTTCACAAGATATTTATCCCCAAAAAAATTGTATCCGTAAATTTCAGTCGTTACTTTCAACAATTCTTTATACATAAAATTATTTATTTAGGTGGGTGGAAAATGTGAACCATATCTCATCGTTAAGCGAAAAAATGTGGGTTTTTCATTTTCCGGAAACCCCACCTCATGGTTCAAGGTCAACGCGCCCACACTTGAAATTTGAAGCCTTTTTGTCACACTGGTGTGGCTGGCTGAAGGCAAAAAGTTGTCCCACTCCAACTAAAATTAGTTGTCAATAGTCTTTGTCCACGTGTAAAACGTTAAAACAGAGTAGGGGCGTCTAGAACAGAGAACCATCTAGAAGCCCACGTTAAAACAGAGTAGGGGCGTCTAGAACAGAGAACCATCTAGAAGCCCACTTCCATCTTCTAGTAAATTTGACCATTACCGTCACAGCCCCTGGTTTTATTAAACGAGAAGGCGAGGTTGTAGCGCACGGTTACCGTGGCTCTCCCAACAGATATTTTATCGTCACAACCGACCGTGGTTCCCCGCTAAATTTGGCGGAGAAAAGTTAAAGTACGCGGAGCTGGTGGCCATTATCACCGGCTCAGGTCTTTCGATTTTGGCGGAGCAGTTGAGCGGGCCGGAGAGGCACCAGCCCCTGGCAGACGACTGGAACATCCCACCGGAGCACCCCAACAATTTCGAGAACTACTCCATATCGTTGTTCTTCCTCATCTACGCGAGCACTCCTCCATATCGTTGTTCTTCCTCATCTACGCTTCCGTGGCTCTGTACGCGGAACTCAGTAAATTCACTGTTCCGCTGGGGGCGCTGCACGTGATTGCGGAGCGTGCCTTTAGCCAGGGGCTGCTGCTGCTCTTCCACCTTCATTTAGCAGACCACATGGGGGCGGAGGGGCACTACCACTGGCTCCTCCAACTCATCGTTGTCGTCAGATTGTCGGCCACGCTGCTCGAGGTTGCGTTCACGCAGAGCTTTCTGTTGGCAACGGTGCGCTCCGCCTCGTTGGTCATGGGACACCTAACTAAAATCCAGGTATGACCATGATATCCATATTGTCTAATTTGTCGATTTGTCACAGGAGAAGAGGCCGAGACCAAGACCAAGCAATGGACCAACTCGATAGGAAAAGGAGCATATTCCAAACAAGCGAAAAAGCAGGCAATGATAAATTCCACTTGCAAAATAAATTTACAGTGAAGACTTACTGTAAATGTTCCATATTTTTTTATTTTTTGATATTTTTTAATTTTTTATTTTATTTTTTACAAGTTTTTTTTCAAAATTATATAAATATCTTTTTTCAAAATTAAATTAAATAATTTAAATTATATATTAAGGTGTGATATGGTTTTGATAGTCTAAATCAATTTATGAATTCAACAACCCAATTTTTATCAACAATTGTATTGTACTATTCAAAATTACTTACCATAAAACTTTTAAACTAAACCTTATAGTTAATAATCCCACGTCAACAACATTTGAAACACTAATCCTTATAGTTAATAATCCCACCTCAACAACATTTGAAAAAGTATGATATGAATATGAATACGATATGGAGAAATAAAATTTGTTTTTAACTGATTTTTTCCATGCCATTTTTCCTTGGATTGAATAATAGATTGAATATGTCTATTATTCCTAAAGTTCGTAATCATGGTATTAAGACATCAAATGTTTTTGGATTGAATAGATTTATTATTCTTAAAGTTCGTAATCATGGTAGTAAACATCAATGAGATCACTCCTTTTTTTATCTTTGTTATTCCTAAAGTGATGGTCAAGATTTTTTTTATTTTAGAGATCATTCAAGAAAAATAAAAGTAATCATAATATTAAACATCAATGAAATCACTCCCATTTTTATCCTTGTTATTCCTAAAGTGATGGTCAAGATTTTTTATTTTAGAGATCATTCGAGAAAAATGAGAGTAGTGTTCATGCTCTGCTTTTCTCACATGATCTAGGATGAGTAACAAGTCCCTAGATATTAAGACATTTTTAATCTCCATTCCTAATATTCCTAATATTGTCAAAATTCCATTCTTGTATTATCTAATCAATTTTTTATATATTTAAATATAAAACTTGTTTTTAAATATAAAAAATATTGTCAAAATTTCATTCTTGTATTATCTAATCAATTTTTTACATATTTAAATATAAAACTTGTTTTAAAATATAAAAAATACTATATAAATTAAAATGTAAATTGAAATTATGAATATTATATATATTTAAATATAAAACTTATTTTAAAATATAAAAAATACTATATAAATTAAAATGTAAATTAAAATTATGAATATTATATATATTTAAATATAAAACTTATTTTAAAATATAAAAAATACTATATAAATTAAAATGTAAATTGAAATTATGAATATAATATTTATTTAACGAATATACTAAAAATCATTGATATTATCTTCAATAAAATACTTAGAATATTTTCCAATTAATATATTATCTTCGATGTCCAAAGGGGTTGGATCCAATGGTGGAAAGCTAGGAGTTTTTCACCGTTGGGCAAGGTTCAATTCTCGTGGTGCACACATAAGTGGATCAAAGCCCACCCCCATGTCCTTCAACTTTATTCAACTTTAAAGTGACCCGTGCACACATAAGTGGATCAAAGCCCACCCCCATGTCCTTCAACTTTAAAAGTCCCCGAGGTGTAGGACAGTCGGTGATGGAGTGTGTTGTTAAGCCACTCCGTGATGTTAAAGTCATTGGTTCGAAACCTACGGGGACAAAAAATCCAACCATACTAAGGGTTGGTGTGGCTCAGGCCGGGTGCGATCCCTGGGTGATTTTGAGAGCTTAGACGCCCCTGAGTCGCGGTTTCTCAAGCCACAGGTTAATCGCGTACCCAACAGGTTCCACACAAATTAACAAACAAAAAAAAATATATGTTAATAGAATAATTAGAAGACCTTCCAATTAGTATATTATTTTTGATAGAATATTTAGAAGACCTTCCAATTAGATATTATTTTCAATAGAATGCTTAGAAGATTCTCCAATTAGATGCATCAAAGGTTAACCAATAGGTTGACCTAAAAGTTAGACAATGAGTTGTTATATAGACTCTTAAAGGTTAATCAATAGGTTAACCTAAAAGCTGGACAATGGGTTGTTATATAGATTTCCAAACAATGTTTATACACATTGCCTATATTTTCTACTATGTATGGTTAATAGAATCACCTATCTTTATATTAGGGTTTTCTCTTTATGCATGACATTGTCATGTTCTCTTAATTTTGCTTGTCATTTTCTCATTCACTCTTTAGTCTTCTCTCACACTTCATCTTTATTAAGTCATTTAAGATCATAATTTTTGATATATTTTGACCTTGTCCCCATAAAAGTTGGACAATGGGTTGTTATATAGATTTCCAAACAATGTTTATACACATTACCTACATTTTCTATTATGTATGGTTAATGGAATCACCTACCTTTATATTAGGTTTTTCTCTTTATGCATGACATTGTCATGTTCTCTCAATTTTGCTTGTCATTTTCTCATTCACTCTTTAGTCTTCTCCCACACTTCATCTTTATTAAGTCATTTAAAATCATAATTTTTTATATATTTTGACCTTGTCCCCATATTTAATGTTGCATTGATACCCATCATATATACTTTGTTGGAATTTTAGGTTTTTCTTTTTATGCATTATATTGCCATGTTCTCTTAATTATACTGGGCATTTTCTCATTCACTCTTTAGCCTTCTCCCACACTTCATCTTTAATAAGTCATTTACATCATATTTTTTATATATATTTTAAACTTGTCCCTATATTTATTTTTGAATTATTTTTGAATTGATACCCATCATATATACTTTGTTGGATTTTTAGCATAAGGCATGTGAATTATACAACATATTTTAGCATAATGCATGTGATATCTTCCTTCTTTTTTTTGTTTTTTTAGCATAATCATGCGAATTGTAGGGTGAAAATGTAAAAATGGATAACAATTTTTGAAATGAGCCATGGTGAGGGTAGCAAGATGTCAACCCGTTAAAGGTAAAGAAAACTTTAAAATAAGAGTTTTAAAACTGTGGTAAAAATGTTGGTTTACTCTCTTATTAAATTTGTTAATATGAAAGTTTCATTTTGATTTATTCATTTTTTTTAATTTTAGTGATTTTGGTATTAACTTAAATAGTCCAAAAAATTTTAAGTTAAGTTTCATGGTTAAAGTTTTTGTAAGTTAAGTGGAACTATAACTTCTAGCTAGTTATAGTTATTTTATATGGATGTGAAGTATAGGGCTACAACATCTCTGGAAAACCATGGATGAAGATTTAACAAATCCAAAAATGATTTAAAAATCTAAGAAAAAATTCACAATTTCTATTTCATTAAAGAATAAATCACATACTTAGGTGCTTGAAGCACAATACAAAAAAAAAAACAAATACACGTACATATTGCACTTACAAGAGTACAAGTGCAAACTCCACTTACAAGAGTGAACTACAAAGTGAACATACAAGAGGAAAAATACACAATTAATGTACATGCCATTTCTAACCCTATAAAAAATAATACTCAATTTGTCAGTTTTCCTCCTTATTTTTAACCTCTTGCCACCTCACTAAAGAAGAAACCATAGTAACTAACTATAATTCAGAAGGCAAGAGATCAAGATTTATAAAGGGTATCGATTCCTTATCTAAACTAAAGTTATCAATTTCATGAAGTCTCTTCTTTTCACCTAGAGAAGCTTCAGGTACAACAACTTCCCTTTAAAAGGAAAGATCAATACATGTCTTCTACTCTATCCATCAAGAAGGATTGTATACCCTAATTGGCACTTTTGGTCATTGATTGACCTCATTTTCTTCATCATCATTATCCAAAAAAAATTATCTTTTTGATTTTGATTTGGTCCCTTTTTTCCTAGGAGGATATGCTCGAGCAAGGGACACATGCTTGTAAATGTCTTGGAAGTTGAGATATCCAATGATGGAATGTTGTATTCTCATAATCCAAGTCCTAAGTATATTGAATACTTTTCCATTTGAGAATTAATTTTTCTCGAAGATCCTTATTAAGATCTATCTCAACACATATGCATTCATATGTGCACAATCCCACTATAGCTCTCTTCAGATTTGATTTTGTGTAAGTGCCCAAAGAGTTCCCAATATTCTCAAAAAATGATAAATACCAAAAATGTAATGGAAAATTGAGGAGCCAAACCCAAACTGGTATTCAAGTAACTTACATAGAGTTAGGATCAAATTCTAGGGACCAAGGAGTGACAAAACCCTTGCTTTCCCCAAAACTAGATACCCTCCTTAAACACTCTATGATAATCAACATGATCATAGAAATGAACAATGAAAAAACCATTTGGAGCAAAGACACATCTCATAATTCTTTGTCCTAATTGAGTGCAACCATTGATATAAAACCGATATAGAAGGCCAATACCCTTTAAATAGGAAAATAACTACATATTTTTCAAACATTAAATAGAGATTTGTGACCATCGATACTATAATCTCCACCATTGGCACCTCATCAACATGATCAACTATGTAGACACTAAGAATAAGAGAAAGCTTTGAAGCATTTGTAAAGGTAGATTCATTTTTCATTGCATCACTAAAATACCTCGATTTTGAACTTGAAGACATCCCAATACCTATCACTCCTTCCCATAGTTGTATCACCAAAATAAGGGTTGAATCTTTAACTATGTTGTATTCAAACAAATGAGTGAAGTCCTCAAATTGTTTATCCTCATAGAATCAACATTGATGTGCCACACGAATCACTTGGGATAACTCTAAATTTTTTTTGAATACGGTAATTCAAGCACATAATTCACTCACAATAGTACGGCAATCCCAAGGATAGTCTTTACCATAATCTAAAATCTATTTGGTAGGGGTTTCTATAAGCACTTGGTAGTGAGACATTTAAGCTAAGAACTATCATGCAATCGTTTCATCAAACACGTGTCTTGTAACCATTTCTTCAAACACTTAGCTTACAATCCCAATACATTAAAATTGTGATGGTTTTATGTTAAATTTATAAATCACTTTATAATTAGTTATTATACAACATGTATATAACATTCCATTTATTGTTGAGCGGGTATTAGTTTAAGTGTTATCAAACAATTTTCAAATTATCCAAAATTTTACATTAGTGAATGAATTATTGCTTTTTTTTTTTTCAACAGAAAAATCACTCTAAACTTTATATTAATTATAATTTTTACAAAACTATTACAAAAGTTATTAGTCCTTCTCCAAATAAGACCATCAAAAAACATTCAGATTTGTCTCTATCAGTCTGCAACTGAAACTGATAAAGATGTTGCGAGAAAATGGCTTTTAATTGTTCGAAAGGGAAAAAAAAACACAATACTATTCGATGATCATTCTTGCCCGAGTAAAAAAAACTAAACACATAATCACTTAATTAGTCTATAGAATTAGAACAGGGTTAAAAGTAGAGCTGGACCCTCACTTTCACTGTTCCAAGTATAATAAATGAGTTTACCTTTTGGCGAGGAAAGGGTTTTCTTAGAGAACAAATGAGTCTCCTTGTTTGATTCTCTATAAATATGTTGGAAGTTTATCCTTTGAAAGGCTGCCATCTGTGTTTTTATTCTAGTTTTCCATGCTTCAACATTGATGACTTGAAGGTTTCCTTTGGCGTTTAGCCAATCAATGATCACGTTAGAGTCCTCTAAAACCTGCATATTTTTTATTTCCAGAAGTCTTGCTATCATGAGTGCTACCCAGACACCCAGTAATTCTGCTCTCGTGTTTGACCCTGCACCACAGTCTCTATACCACCTATAATCGAGTGCTGTAGTGCATTTTAGTGTGCCTCCTACACCACATCTGCACCCTGCCTCCGCTGCCCCCATCAAAAAAGACCAGTATATAACCTTGAATTCAGAAAAAAGGTTTTAATCGCAGAGCCTTTGTATTGATATCTTGGGATTTTTTTGTGAGTGCACCAAGGATCTTTAAAACCACAGTAGTTACCGAAGGTTGCTTGTGCACCAAGGATCTTTAAAACCACAGTAGTTACCGAAGGTTGCTTACCTTCGAAGATGGCCAAGTTGCATTCCTTCCAGATTTTCCAGGTCGTTAGTAAAGGGAGAATTTTTTACGCCGAGTTGTTCAACAACCACGACTCCATACACTCGTCCAATGTAGATTCATTCCAGCTGTGATTAAAATTTAACTGCTGAGCAAGTTGTGCCCACACTCTCTTTGTGAAGTCACAATGGATGAGTATATGTGGACCATCTTCTGAATGCTGTTTGCATAGTGCATAGTATCTCGGCCCTATCCACCCTTTCTTAAGCAACACACTCCAGGTAAGGATTTTGTTTTCAGCAGCCAATAAAAAAAGCAGTATGATTTTTAATTGAGTACCCCATTTCCAGCACTCAACCTTTCAGCCTCTCCACAATGGTAAAGGGTGAGTGGTAGCAATTTTTGACTGTGAACACTCCCGACCGGTCGCCTCCGTCCCAACTCAATGCATCTTTTTTATCCGCTGCCAGGGTAATGCCCTCTCCACACAGATCGCTTGTATATGTTGACCATTCGCTTGCAAGGGCACCCCGTAAGCCCAACTATGTGCTTGTTTTCCAGCGATCGGTATTACAGTTAAGCTCCTGCGCCTTTGAAACTTGAAATAGGTAGTTAATCTGGTTACAATGTAGGGCGTTCAAGAGATCGACGCTGAGAAAAGATTTAGTTCCCAGACCCAATATCCTGTCACAACCAACTTTTATAAGTGATTCGTTCCCTGGTAGCCAAGTAATCCAGTGGATGATGATCGGGAGCGCTTGGAGAAGAATTTTCCAGATTCGTGAAGCCGATAATGAGTTTTGGTTTGGTCTTCTAAGCCAACTACTGAGCGAGGAACTAATCGGTATTACAGTTAAGCTCCTGCGCCTTTGAAACTTGAAATAGGTAGTTAATCTGGTTACAATGTAGGGCGTTCAAGAGATCGACGCTGAGAAAAGATTTAGTTCCCAGACCCAATATCCTGTCACAACCAACTTTTATAAGTGATTCGTTCCCTGGTAGCCAAGTAATCCAGTGGATGATGATCGGGAGCGCTTGGAGAAGAATTTTCCAGATTCGTGAAGCCGATAATGAGTTTTGGTTTGGTCTTCTAAGCCAACTACTGAGCGAGGAACTATGAAGATACTTGTCTCTGACAACATTGTGCCAAATGCTCTCCTTCGTTAAGACGCGCCATAGGGTCACTGAGTTTAAAGCCAGGTTGAACAAGTTTAAATTTCGAATGCCCCAACCCCCATTCTTTTTTGGTCTTGAGATCACTTCCCCAGCTGCAGAGGTGTAAGCGTTGCTTGTCTTGGTGTCCATTCCATAGAAAATAAAAAATTAGCTTTCTAATTTTTGTTAGAATAGAGCAAGGTAAGGCTTCCATGGACATCCAATAAACTGTTTGTCCTTCTAGAATAGATTTAACCAGGATGTATTGCCAGCTAGTGAAAGCCACCTATTACACCAATGACCAATTTTTATTTTTATTTTTTGTGACCAACCATCCCCAATCAGCTGCATGATGAGTACCGGTCTTCAAGAAGTAGCCCAGATAACATAAACCAATAGAAATGTCGCTGAAAGTATAGTGTAGGACAGATTTGAAAATGCTCAGTTCAGGGTCCGAGAGTCCTGCATGATGGACTGTTGATTTTGTTAAGTTTACTGCGAGTCTCGAGGCTTTACAGAAAAGAGGGATTAATTTGTCAATTTCTCTCCACTCTGCTAAGTTTGCATTGGATAAAATGAGTATGTCATCCACAAAAAGAAGGTGCAAAATTTTGGTCAATCGGGCAATCTTTAGACCTGAAATAAAGCCTTCTGCTTGACTCTTTTTCAATAATAAGCTAAGGCCCTCCATGATAAGTATGGACAAAAGAGGTGATAAAGGGCACCCCTGCCTGACTCCCCTACCGCTTCTAAAGAAATCTGTGGCTTCCCCATTTATAAGGACAACAAAGGACGCAGAGGTGATACAGGCCATGATCCAATTGGTCATAGGTAAACCCATCCCACATTTCAGGAGGATCATTCTGAGAAGGTCCCAATCAATGCAATCGTAGGCATTCCTTAAGTCCAACTTTAGAACAAGGGATTTTTGTTTCTTCTTCTTGATACTGTGAAGGCTTTCGAAGGCCGTCCCAATGGCGTCTTGTATGCATCTTCCTTCCAGGAAGCCCATCTTTTCAAGAGAGATTGATTTAGATAAGTAGGGTTTGATACGAGAGGCAATGATCTTTGATATAAGCTTGTAGCACAAGTTGCAGAGGGAGATAGGGCGAAAGTCCTCGAAAGATTTTGGGTTGTTGGCCTTCGAGATCAATGTAAAAAAAGTAGCATTTAGGCCACCTGCAATTTTGCCTAAAATTCTAGATTCTTCCACCATCACAAGGAGATCCTCGCCTACAAGATCAAAAAAATGGATGAAAAATTATGATATCCAACCATCCAGACCCATAATTTTTTCTTTTTTACACTGATATAGCGTCAATTGCAATTCCTCCAAAGTGACTGGGTTGTACAAAGAAACTGCTTCTTCTTCAGTAACCATTAATGGAAAGAGGTCACACAGTTTGCATTGATCTTCTATGTTCACTGTGGAGGAAGCCCTGTAGAAATGCTTGAAATAATGTACAACTTCAGTTTTTATACCCTGCTGATCCTTCATCAAAACACCGTCATCCTTTTCTATTTCCCAAATATACTTTTTTATTCTGTTTCGGCTAGCGATATTGTGAATTTTTTTTGTGTTTTTATCCCCTTCTACCAGCCAAAGTGCCCTACTGCGCATCTGCCAGAGTTGTTCCTCTTTTTTATAAATCACCATTCTCTCAATTTCCAAAAGGCGCAAGGTGTCTTTTGCTCCATGATCGTTAAAATCAATACTCAGAATGTCACTGATTTTTTTTTATTTCCGCTTCAATCGACATCAAATTTGTTTTTTGTATTTTCTTCTGGTCTTTGTTCTATTTCTTTGTTAAAGTTTTCAGATCCTGTAATTTCCTGAGTAGTCTCTTATGGCTGCTTGTTTCAGTGAGATAGGTCATGCTTTTCCAAACACTTTTCACTAAACCCGCAAAGTCTTTATCACCCAACCACTCTTCATTAAATTTGAAAGGGAAGGCTTTAAAGGAAGGCGGCATGAATCGCTGTAAGAGTACAGGTGCATGGTTTGAAACAAAGGGCAGTTCAACCCATGACCTGTAATAGCCACTGTCCAAAAGAAGACTTCCAGCTACCAAACATCTATCTAGTCTCCTTGCAATTGCTTCCTGTCCCTAGCGGCCATTTCTCCAGGCTGGCACCAGTTTCGAGGGTTTAATATCGATTAGATGCTTAGATGTGAAAAGGTCAATGTAATAGTCGTCCACTAGTCCAGTTCTGTTCCCTCCCCAAGCCTCTTCAGAGAAAGGAGGATATTAAAGTCGCCAACCATAATTAGATTTCTTACATCGAGTAAACCACTACTTTCCACCGATTGCCAGAAGGAGAGTCGGTTGGTACAAGGGGCGTAAACGTTGAGTAGAGTGACCTCCCTATTGTTTGAAAAAATCCTTCCAGTTAATAAAATGCCCCCCACCGTAAGAAAAGGAATCAGATCGAAAAGAGACGGATCCCAGGCAACAAGTAAGCCACTAGAAGTGCCCACTGAACTTACTGAACAAACCGCCCACTCCGGTCTGAAGGAGAGTATAAAATCTCTCGACTTCTGAGCAATAACTAAAGTTTCTTGGAAAAAAATTATTTCAGGTCGACTGCTTGTCAATAGTCGCCGAATGGAAGCAGCTTTGAGGGTGCCTCCAATCCCTCTAATATTTAAGGAGAGCAATAACATTATTTTGACCTCGCCAAGGCTTTCACTGCTCTAAGAGGCCCATTTTCACTGGAAGAAGGGTTAACTTCATTAAAAAGAACTGTGTTCTGAGACTGAAGTTTTCGGTTGCTTCTGGTTTTGATAGGGGAGATTTCGACTCCTAAACCTCTTGACCAAGCAAAATCTCTTCCCTGGCTAGCTGATATATTCTTTCAAGTATTTTTCCCAAAAGACTCTCCACGATCGATGCACTTTCTCCCCCTATAGGTAGGGAGTTTCAAGGCTTGATCATTGTCCTTAATGAAAGGAACCAGTGAATCTAATACTGAATGGAGCGAACAAGATTCCTCTTCTGGTTCTTTGAAACCCGCCTCCACTAAAGGAGAATTTAGAGTAGGGAGAGTAGGAAAATGCAACGTCACTGACTCTTCCTGCTCACCCCAAGGTGGGTCTGGAAGGGAGGGGAAGACTGAAATGGTGGGAGAGGGAGAGGCCTCACGGTTCGCTGCAGGTAAGTTGAGACCAGTGCAGTAGGTTGTCTCCCCAACTAATGGCTCCTTGCCACAACTAAAAGTAACTAGTGGCTCCTTTGCTATTCCTTTTGTAAAGGTAGTTGATCGTAAAAGCCAAACGAAGGAGTCAACTACTTCCTTTTCCCTCTCAGATAATGAATAAAAAAGTGAGGGGCAATGCTCTTTAATCTTACCTGTGAGTGAGCTTGTGTTCTTCGGAAAGTGCTCAGATGTAGCCGGAGAGAAGGAAGGGACGTCCCCCAAAGATAGGTCTTCATCCATATAAGTTGGGGGATCTTCCTGGATCATTAAATCTTCTGTCATTTCCCCAAAAACTTTACCCGGGCAGTCCCTTCGAAGGTGGCTTGTGCAATGACACCAATTGCATCTGAAAGGGATTCCTTGATAGTCTAGACGTTGTTTGATATGACGGCCTCTCCATTCAATGTCGAACACTTTAGGCAGACCTTCATGTATGTCAATCTCCACCATTGTCCTTCCCTTTTTTCTAGCTGGAGCCATCAAGGACGAGAAGTTCAGAGTAATACAACGCCCCAGTGCATTACCAATAGCCTTCATAGCCCCCTCATTCCAAAAATGCAGGGGAAGGGCAGGCAGTAGAAGCCACAGGTGCCTACGTTGGAAGTATTCGGTAGTCGGGTCAAAAGCGACCCTCCATCTTTTTATCATTAAAGTGCTCCCCCCCAGTAACCAGAATCTATCCAAAAGTAAGGTGGCATCCTCCGGTGTTCTGCAAATAAATCCAATCCACTCTTTCGTGAGATAGTGTATCTCCGACAAGTACCCAAGGATGGGTTCCCAAGTTTTTTGTATTTAGGCTAAAACTGAACAATCTGAAAGATAGGTGTAGGAAAGCCTTCCTACCAACCCACACATCGCTATTCTGCAGGTCTCTTGTAGGCCAACATCCGCTCCTAAGACCATTCTCCTTAGCTTCTTGTTTGGTTTCCACGCCTTTTTCCTAAGCCCAGTCTAAGGACCGTTTAGTAGGGAGGTATTAACCCTTCCACCCACTGCTCCAGCTTTATTACCAGTCCTATAATGATGCGCCAACTCCTTTGGAAGAGAGGGAGTAGCAGCAGGACCACCACCAGATGTTGAGGCTATGGGCTTTTTGTAACCTTTGAAACAACAGGACAAGGTAAGGAAGGAGTATTAAAAGATGAAGGCCCAGAAGGTGTCCCAACCCTGTCATCCCTACTGAAAAGTCCTATTCTATGCCACTCTTCCTCATCTTGTGGGTCCATGAGCATCGTGACATCTTTTGTAACTCCTGCCATCAATCCTAGGTCCATAGAGCAGCCTCAAAAAGCGCACTAAGTCAGTGAAAAAAACAGGAGAACTAAAACCGATTAAGATAGGACAACAAAAATCTGGAAACAAAACCCAAGAAGTGGAAGATTCCACGAAAAGGTGAAACTCTATCACTACGTCAAGGAAAGAAGCAGAGTAACCCCGAAAAGGAAGGGATAACGGTAGAAACAGGTTAAAAAACAGAGTGTAGAAAGATAGCTCATTACCGAAGAAAAACATAAAGAAGCTGACTATTTGAGGAGAAAGTTCCCAAGTAAAAGGTTCCATAGTAGAGACAACAAGGCGCTTAAAGAAACTCAGGAAAGCTCGCCAAAAACGTTAGAGATAAGAAAAAGCTGTTCCAAGTAAGGATCGAAAGTAGCGACAAGAGGGTGCTTAACAAAAACACTCAAGAAGCTCGCCAAAGAATAATCTTCGAATTCGAATGGACTTTGAATAGCGGATCGCTGATTTCAATCACAATGCTTATGACTGATATAAATAAATGACAAAGAATAATTTTCAAATTTGAATGGACTTTCAAGCATTCGGTTTGACATTATAGAAAATCACATGTCATGTATTTATCAATAGGATTAGTGTAAACACTGTTGCATTGTATTTATCAACATGAAAAACACTAAATACTCCAAACAAATCACATTTTAAAACATTTAGGTTTCTTATTTATCTTTGTTCAATTGTTGCTCAATTAATATTCTTGTGTCTTTTTTTGTGAAAGTATGAATATGTTTGTTTGTTACACTAATTATATTAAGAAGCTTGTAGTGGTCATGGGGTATTACTATGTGAACTTACAACATAGTATTATTCATTGGATATTAAAGAATGCATTTAATTTTATTATATATTATTAAAAATTGAGAATAAGTGTAACTTGTTAATTTGACAGTTTGAAAAACATTTTAAAATATATTTGATATATTTCTTAGATGAGTAGATAAGTTTTATTATCATATTTGGAAACCAAAACATCCCACAATGGGAAATTTGATCATCAAATTCCATCCTTATTCTTAAATTCCTTTTGTTGCACTCTCTTCCCAATACACATTTTCAATAGATAAAAACCCCTATTTTTACTAGATATTCTAGGTATCCATTTTTTTGGTGATATTTTAATACCCCTTTTTATTTCAACCCATAATATGGTAATATGACGCAACTCTTATAAGACCTCTATGAGGATTATGCAAATTGGTGGATGACCTTTTTCTTCTCATTTTTTTTTTTTAACCAACTAATTGATTGGACATTAATGGAGATACTAGCATTGCTAATTTCTTTGCATCATCCAATGGGGGCAAAATGTTCCAAGTAAACCAAATCACACCTCTTCTCTTTCCCAAAGGAGCAACCAAGCAACAAGACTAGTAGTAGAGGGGTTGGATTTTGAGTGATTGGGGCAAAATAATTTATAAAAGCTATAAGGGAAGTTTCCCATGAACATTTATTTGTTTCTACCAAATGGGGATTCATCAAAATGTTCCAAGTAAACCAAATCACACCTCTTCTCTTTCCCAAAGGAGCAACCAAGCAACAAGACTAGTAGTAGAGGGGTTGGATTTTGAGTGATTGGGGCAAAATAATTTATAAAAGCTATAAGGGAAGTTTCCCATGAACATTTATTTGTTTCTACCAAATGGGGATTCATTACAAAGTCCTTCTACTAGGTATATTTTCATGTTTTGGTCAAATATTTAATTTCTAATTAAACTTTTGGTCAAATCCTTAATTTCATCAGATCCTTGGGAAAATACATGCAATAAGGTGATATGGGAAAGGATAATATATGCAATAGGGTGATATGGGAGAGTTGGGGAATATGTCAAGGCCCTGAAATGCTCAAAAAATTATATAACTTGATATAAATATGAGAAATTCCCGTATCGTGGAGAGAGTTATATGCATTGAAAACAACAAAGAAAACAAAAATAAATTGAGGAGAACACATAAATTGTTGTGGATTTTGAAGGGTGTAAGTCAACCTAATATAAAGCCACTTATTAAAATTCCATTGTATGAGGTATCTCAATCATACCCTGCCCTCACTAATGCTAAGTTCTAAATTCACCTCTCCTGCCTAATACCTAATTCAAACTCTTTTTGGTGGCAAATTCTAAACCCAATCTCCTTTCTCCAACAATACTTAATTCTAAACCCCCTTAGTATCTACATGAGTTTAATATATTAAAAATATCCTTTGACCCCTATATAATAGGTAATATATTACTTTTATTTTAAAATTTTAAACCCCTTAATATAAACTGTATCTACATGAGTTTAATATATTAAAAATATCCTTTGACCCCTATATAATAGGTAATATATTACTTTTATTTTAAAATTTTAAACCCCTTAATATAAACTCACTCACGTGGTATAATGTTTCTTAATTGGTGAACCCTCGTGTTTGCAGTAAAATTTTGTTTTCCATCGAAGATGAGACCATATAAAGACACTCAATTAGAAAAGAATTTGAAATTTAAGTACATGTTACACCTCATAATGTTGAGTGGAAAATACAAGCAAATATGGTTTGTAAAAAACAATTATGGGAAGTATAGGGTAGCCCTTCAAAAAATTGTAGGCAGACGACTTTACTGATGTGGTCCCTTTTCAACCTTTGCAATAAGGTACAACTCGAGCAACTAGATTGCATATGTTGGGTCATCAGACCAATCTTGTCCACTTATGCAATTGAATGTGTTTTAAAAAAAAATGTCATATGTGTTTGTATAACGATATAATAAATCTAAATGAAACATTAAGTTATATGGAATGATTAATTATCGATGGAGAACATGGATAATTTAAAGGATGAAAATTTATATTAAAATGTAGAAATATGGATTAATTTTACTAGTCCTTAATATATAAAATGTAAATTGTTTGAAGATAGTTTTGTAAAAATATTCAAATTTCTAAGGATTTTGTATAGTTTTTATAAAAGTTTGTAAAAATATTCAAATTTCTAAGGATTTTGTATAGTTTTTATAAAAGTTTGGCGATTTTTTAAGGTAAAATAATTTTATTCTATGGAATTTGGGCAAATCATTTTTAGAAAAAAAAATGGAAATTGACGAATATTGTTTTGGGAAAAACCATTGAAAATTAGCCCATTTGCAAAATTTAGCCCTTAAAATCATCTATGATGGAGAATCAAAGTCAAGCCATGCAGCTGACCAAACTTATGCATACGCAACACATCAACTCTATATGTTATACACTCTATGCGAATAGTCCTTCAATACATGCATAGTCTTCATGTACGTCACTAGTGCATTGAACTATTTGATTTGGTTATTTCAATGCACTTTTAGAGATTGGAACAAGCTTAAAATCTTGTGTTTTTATGAGTTGTGATAAATTACTAGAGTTGAAGAGGCAATTTCATGGTCTAAATTGGGAAACATGTTCACTTCCCATGCATAATGTTCTCTAAACAAAACCTATAATTATAGAGATCCCCTAAGAGTTCCATGAGTTTAATGAACCTAATAGGGTTATGCTACACAAGCACAATTAGGGATTCAATGATTTCCTAGTTCCAGCTTCATATATCTCATTGGTACCAATATTGAGCATTTTCTTCCTTCATTAAGGGGAAGTCTCTTCCAATTACCTCCACATTCCAAAGGGAAAGCTTCATAAAGGATGGGACTCCCTTGAATAGGAATGTCAAAGCTCATCTTCATGGCTTTTCCTAGATGATATTGTTCTTTCTTTTATGTATATTTATCCCCTACTAATCATTAATATAAATTTGTGGGTTCTCTTTCCCCTAACCAAAATATGTCTTGTAATGCTCATTTAATTTTTATATTGATTTGATTTCTAAACTATTAGTAGTGTGAGGGATTTTGCAACCAAAATATGTGTTGTAATGCTTATTTATTTTTTATATTGATTTGATTTCTAACCTATTAATAGTGTGGGGGATTTTGCAGTGTCATTTGTTGGTGTGACATTTTTCATAGGATCATAATGGAGGTTATGGAGTGAAAATATACTTTATCCTACTCTATCATCGATAGTCCACTCAAGGAACTATTCCTTTAAAGGTTTTTCTTCACTTATCCTTCATATTATCAACTTTTCTGTATTAAGGAATATGAGTAATTGTATATTAAGAATTCTTAAAAATACCATTTACATTTTTGTTTGCACCAATAGTTGCAACCTATTGGTGGAGTATATTAATACCTGTTAGCATCTCCTCTTGAAGGAAGCACATTATATTTTGAAGAAAACTAAGGACCTATGAGGCTGCCAACTTAGGTTTGTCTTTGACCTTGAGATTGGCTCTAAGTTTCAATCTTCAAAATTGTCCTTTGTTGTTTTAGGACGACAAACAGTTTAGTAACTTTTTGCCCATAGTTTTTGTAGGTTAAGTGTTCTTTGAGGTGCCCTTGCAAGTGTTTTCGAACTGATGGTTAGAACATGCAATAAATCTCAAAACAACTAACACTTCCTCTAGATCTTAACAACACAAGTAAGCTGATCTACACTCTAAGCATGCATAAAATGAACACAAGTATTTTTGGTCAACATGACCCTGGATAAAACCCCCCCGGGGAAAACTAGTTT
>CBVK0100154518.1:0-27766 GCA_900067695.1 Picea abies
CCACATCCCTAGGTAAAAGTATAAAAACCCATAGGAACCACTTGTCCAAGGTACAAATCTTCATTAAAATTCAACACTGCTATGTCAAAGGGTAGCATATATGCAGTAGTAATATTGCAATAGACCACTCACCGTGTTGTTCATCTAGAATTTGGAATGTCAATTGATCCTTTAGTATATTAAATATTTGGTCATAGTCCCACACCGATTCATTCACTATCATCTTGATCTCCTTCAACTCTATAATGCATTGTGACTCAAATTTAGGTTTCTAAAACTCTTTCAATAAAGCTTGTCTTACTTCTACCAATGTTCTAGTGTGTCTCACAGGTGTTGTAGTTTGATATTTCATGTATCATAATAATGCACAATATTTGAATTTTGTTTCCAACTATACAATCTTCACGTCATCATCTTGGATGTTCTTCATAGTCCATATTGTCTCACAAATGAAAAAATGTTTTTCAGGATCCTCTATCCCCACTCCATGGAAGAAAAACATTCGTAGAGTAGGATCTACTCCTGTCATCATGTTCTATGTGATATACTTTCCTGATAACACTAGAAGATTCTGACTCATCGTACTACTCCCACCACTTTTACTACTTTTACTATGATATTTACCTCCTTCACTAACTATAATTGACAAAGCTTCGGATCTTACCTCAGTTATTGGTGATGCACATGAGGTCGTGGGTTCAACGTAGAGTTTTATTTGAGTGGGATCTTCTTCTACTAGATTAAGCCAATAGATCTTTTCTTTTGTGTACATAATTCCTTCAATCTGGAGTGTCACATCACTGTCTCTTTCCTCGTTCTCACTGTGCTGCCCCTCTTTCTCAGCCACAATCCTCTTTTTATTTTGTCTAAATCTCTTACCACTACGCAATACTCCAATCTATTCATTCGTCACACACTCTTTTTCTCTCGACATCCTCATCCCATTTGTTCTGCATTCCTTCTCTTCATCCCTCTTTACGCTCAGACCACCCTCTAGTAAGCCCCCAAATCCCCTATGTGCACAAAGGAGATTAGCAATCATATTCCATTTCATAACTCCTTTGTCGCACAACACCATATTAATCTAAGTAAATAGTGACTTTATGTATTTTCCCCGCAGTCCCTTAAATAATTCCCTTTCAGCAAGGTTGTACAACTGAGTACAAGATATGGAAAATTCAGCAATGTAACCTCCCAACACACTTTTCAGCTAGTAATCTATTGCGCATGATACTCGATTGCTTATAAAATTGACTTTCCTAATTAACTCAAGAGTCAAATTTCTCGGAACAATGATACAAAATATTCTGATATGTTCAATTGATCTCTGGATCCACTTTGCTAAAATATTTGAAAAGGAAACGAAGAAAATTTCATGCAAATATGTAAACACATACCTTTGTAGCCATTTCTTTATGTGGATCCGTGGATTTCTATTATGATATACAATAAACTTGATCTCCTTGGTGTCCAACCATTGTCCAATATCCTCCTTAGTAGGCCTCCACATCCCCCTTATTGCAGATCTCGGTCCTGACAATGGAACCATTTATTGGCATGCAGTGCGCAGACCCTAGATTCAACATTAATTCACCAACAAATCCCCAAGATATTGTCCCTTTCGAAATCACCTGCAAGCATGTGAAGTCTCACCCGAGGTACCTATGGGGACTGCAGGAACCAGGATTCCACAGTCATTAAGGGAATGGAGACCATTCTAACATTGATTCTTACTTAGAATTCATTCAACATGCAATACAACATATGTGTGAAATCATAACAACATCATAACATATGATAGATTCATCTTACTTAACCATTCAACAGATGTGCAGAACCATCATATAACATAATCATATTAACCATCCAAGCATTACAAGTTTTCCATAAGAATAACATAAAAGAAACACTTTGCAACATACATCATGACACAGATATTTAACGTGGTTCACCCCAAACTGGGCTACATCCACAACGAATGGATTCTTATATTAATCATTCATGTTCAATCCTTACAACCGGTGCACATTTTTCTCAAATAATATACATCATCTCTACCCAAAATTCCCTAGACGTTCATGCATATAGTGCACACTTAGCTCCTTTCCTCATCTGTCACTTCACTCTTCATCTCTGAATCCGACAATAGCTCATTAATTGATCAACTCACTACTTTCTACTCAAAACCCATACATATTTATACATTGATATTAGGGCTTATCCCTTTACAAAATGTACCAAATCATCTAACTACAACTAACTAACTTCTTCCTTCCACATGCTATGTCTTGAATATGCAATAACTACCTTCCACACGCGTTGCTCCTTTGCTGACTTGTCATGCAAGTTTCTCCTGCATGATTCCCAAAAATTACCCAAAATGTCCTTCTCCAACACTTCCCCCGCAAAGATGTCTTATTGACTAAATATCTCAGCGCAGAATGATATGTGCACATCTTAAAGTGTGATCCTAGCAGATAATGCCTAAAATGTTTTAGGGCATACAACATTGCTAGACCTTCATGCTCTGTAGTAGTGTAATTATGTTCATTAGTCTATAACTTTCTGTTGGAAAATGCAATGGGATGATCCAAAACTCCTCCCCTTGGATGATATAGAACTATACCCAACTCTATATATGATGCATATACATGGACATGGAATTCCTTCTTCCATTCTATAAATACTAAAATTGGCATAGTAATCAGTTTCTTCTTCAAGGTATCCAAACTTTTTTGACATTCCTTGTTCCATTGAAGCTTGACCTCCTTCTTCAACAACTTTTCCAGTGGGGTTGTGATCTTCATGTATCCCTTAATAAAATTTCTGTAGTACCTCGTATGAACCAATGTTGCTCACAGTTGTCACACTGAAGTAAGTGGTGGAAGATAAACAATAACAACAATATTCACAGGGTCAACCAAAATTCCTTATTTACATACTACGTGACCCAACATGATCGAAAATGGTGCACCAAAAGTACACTTCTTCAAGTTCAAGAAAATTTGGAACTGTCTACATCTATCTAACATCAAGCACAAAATTTCAATATGGTCTTTCAACAAACTGAACATTGTCCAATAATCCAAATATAGTTCTAGGAATTTATGAATAAATTCTTTAAAATCTATAACAAAAACTAGAGAAAATACTGTTGGTGCATTTTTCAATCCAAAAGGCATGAAAATATACTAATAACATCCCCATTTTGTCGCACATTTTTTCTTATTCCTATCCTCCTGCACAATCATAATTAGGTAATACCCAGATAATCCATGAATAAATGGTTAATCTTCCTATCATCCTACATTCTCCAAAACTTCATCTATAAACAGGGTAGGAAATGGTCATGTAAGAAATCATCATTCAATTTCTGCAGATCCACATAAATTTTGATTCCACCTGTTTTCTTGTCTTGGACCACCATCATACTGATCCATTTTGAATATGTCAAAGGTTCAATAATCTCATCTTCCAACATCCTATCTATTTCTTATTTCACTTTCTATTTATATACTTGGTTCAATCGGTATGGTCTCTGCTTCACTGTCTTGGCATCTAGCTGCAAAGGGATCCTCATATCCCCTAGTTCCCCAACAATCCCTTTCATTTCTAAACCTGTAGTTGGAAAAAGGTCATGGTATTCGTACAGTAAATCAAGAATATTATCAACAGTTTCTCCATTCTAGTAATCCACAATGAGTGTAAACTTGGGATTATCCTTCATACCAATATTCACCTTGTGGGTTTTAAATGGCTTTGCATATATAGTGGATTCAAGCTCGAGACACTTTACTACGCTCTCTCCTTCATTTTCTAGTACTTGTGAATTTCACGGGTCTTCGTCCTCCTGGTCTTATCTAGCAAGGTTATATCATTCCAAAACCTCTTGAACAGTCATAGAATATTTAGGTGTAGTACATAAGGGTATTGGTCCCATCGAGACTTTTGATGTTATACAGATCTTGTTTTTTATAATCTGCATAGTTGTGTCCATCAAAGGGGAATCATCCTAAAAATTGAAAGTTACCTTGAAGTTGTGAGTCAAACATTCCCATTCTACTATTCCTCTTCGTACTTCCAATTATATATACCATTTCTTCACAATCATTTCTAGATTTTGTACAAACAAGTGACTCCAATCCTACTTAGGTAATGAACTCAATGTTGTGATTCATTGTGTAAGATGATCTATAGGAAAGCTCAAACCAATATACTTCTGTGCAGTGTATTTATCTTTTGTTCCGAACCTGACATGTAACAACCTTCTGCATTGTTACCAATGATCTATTCTATCCTTATGTGCATCTCGCCACCTTGCAGGGGTCACTTTTAACACAACATCTAAAGATAGCAATCTCTATTGTTCTTATATCTGCAATTCAAATTCTTTTACAAATGAATCTATATATGTTAGTCCATCATACTTCGGGGGATCACATACCTCAGTGAAAATATGGCTCAATGTGTAGGTAATATGAGCACATCTCCTTGTAGATACTTCATGTAACCTATGTTCCCAATGTTCCAAGGATTCTTCTAAATACGACACGCAAGAACTGATACTCCACCAACTAAGTACACCCTCAGTAGAAGGATTAACATAATCATCCATCTGTGTAGTCACCTTGTAAATGTTATTGAGTTCTTTTCCCCTTACCAGTTCCACATATTGCCTTCCTTTAGTAGGATCCAATGGCACAATAACTCTCAAGTCTCCTACTTCAAAAACCATTTTTCTATTTTTAGATCAATAATGGTCTAGTTATCAAAATCCCAATCGAGTTCAAGTAACATTGGATAAGGTTTACTATCATCCACTATCTCGATTACTTCAAAATATGTTTTGTTTTTCACTCAATCGATATTAAAATTCACCCCTGTTAGTCTTCCAATCATAACAATCTTGTGTTGATTTGCTAGGCTCAATTGAATTGGTGACTAGATCAAATTTGGTTTTCCCATCATCTCCCATGTATTCTTCGGAAGAACATTCAAATCAGATCCCATATCCAAGATGATATTATCCATATCATAGTGTCTTATATGTGCATTAATTCATAATTTCCTATTCGTCCTTTTCTTGTTTTGTACCCAGTTAATTTCTCATTGTGCAACATGTTCTTCTTTATCTTGCACACACTGGTCGATCATTCTACACAACACGTTTAATGTAGTTCCATCCTTCATTAGTTCTAAACAATTCTTTAAGAAAATTTTCAAATTAATTTCCTTCACAACTAGCCTTTCTATAATCGAGTGGTCATAGGCTGGAGGCATGTCATGCACAAGTGAAGAACTCAATGCTCCCCATTATTATATGTGTCTCTCTCTTTCTGAGGGTCAAACGTCAGAAGAGGTTTTTCTACTTTTCTAACCCACTAATCAGTCCTAAATCCTTGTTATATCACATTATCTCTTTTTCTTTCTCCTCCACACATAACTGTTGCTACCCTTGGTCAATCATCATGATCTTTTGATTTTATCATCTGCACATTATGGTTCCTTTTCTCCTGCCACTTCACGATCAGATACATATAGTCTTTCATCACATGATCCAACCGTCTACAATATGTGCATATCATACAAGGATTATAACAAACTCGCACCAAACACCCAGGTTGGTTAAAGTTATAACAGATAATCAATCATCTTCCTCTATCGAATCCTCCTCTTCCCCAAAATTTGAATCCTCCTCTTCCTCCTTTATTATATCCCCTCAGAGTATTATATTTTGGTACCCCTACTTGTATCTTTTCTTCCCCTTGAACTCGGTATGCATCCACGGTGTGTTCCCTCATTAGATAGAGTGCATGACAATTCGATTCATCATGTCCTACAAACCTAAAAAAATTAAAAAAATAGTTTTTTTTGAAGTGCTTTAATACTTCTGCATCACATAAAAGGTGCTTGGGTGATGACCCATTGTTCTAGATATCTCACACCATACCCCTCCTTTTGTGGCTAACGTATTTGAAGCTCTTGTAGTCAAATAATATTTAAAGGATGGGAACTCATTCTTATGATGACCTTACTTTCTACATGTAACACATGAGACTTATTTATGATTTTCCTTCCCTTTAGCAAGTTCCCGCAACTGAATTTTCAATGCTGATAAGTATGAATAAACTTGAGCCATCCCTACGCCATTCTCTCCTGTAGAGGATTCTTCCAAATTCATGGCTATCTCTAGTTCTTCTGACTACAATGTAATCTTCTTCTATGTCAAAGGGAAATGTATATGTGGTAACAATATTGCAATGAATCATTCCCTATCCTACTCTTCTGGAATATGGAAGGTCAACTGATCCATCAATATCTTAAGTCTCTGATCAAAATCCCATACTAATTCATTCTACAACTGCTTGATCTCTTTTTTCTCCATAATACACTATGAATTAGACTTCGGTCTCTGAAAATCTTTTAATAGGGCCTACCTGATGTCTACCAATTTTATGGATTGTCTTGCAGGTGCAGTGGACTGATACTTTAGATACCGGAGTAACACACAGTCTCTGAATGTCGTTACTAACTATGTGATTTTCATATCATCATCCTAGACGTTCTTCATGGTCCATATTTCTTCATATACAAATAAGTGTTGTTCTATATCTTTTTTCCCTGCTCCATGGAAGACATGCATTCTCAAAGTGGGGTCTACCCTCGCCATTGTGTACTGCGCAATATTCTTCCTCGGGGTCCCTAACTGAATCTGGGTTGTTGCACTACTTCCAGTACTATGTCTACCTTTAATTCTATCCTTGATTCCTTCACTAAATACAAGTGATAAATTTTCATATCTTACCTCGGACCTTAGAGACAAACACAAGGTCGTGGGTTCAACACAAAGTATAGCTTAAGTGGGACTACTGGGATTTAATGGATCTCCTTCTGCTAGACTGAGCTAATAGTCCTTTTCTTTCTCCTTCTTTTATATGCATGGTATTCCTTTGATCTGGAGAACGACTTTGGTGTCTCTTTCCTCAAACTCACTATGCTTCCCTTCTCTATCAACCATATCCCTCTTCCTCTTGTACCGAAATCTTTTTCCACTGCGCAACATTATAATCTCTTCTTATATCACATCTTCTTATTTTCCCAACATTCTTATTCCATTCATTCCTAATTTGTTCTTTCCTTCATCCCTCTTTTTCATACTCTCATACCATCCCTTGTTAATCCCCTAGTCCCTCTATGCGCTCGAAGGAGCCTATCTACTAGGGTGATCACATTCCAACTTCATAACCCCCTGATCACACAACAACATCTTGACCCAAGTAGACAGTGATTTCAAATATATTCCATGCAAACCTTTAAAGAAATCCCTCTTAGAAGCACTATATGAATGGGTACACTCTATAGAAAACACAGTAATATAACCCCCCAATACACTATCTAGCCAAAAATCAACTATGCGTGAGATGTGATTACTTACGGTATTAACTTGTTGGCTCAACATAGGGGTCCAACTCCTCATAACAATAGAGAAAAATGTTTCGTTATTTTCATCTATCCTCTATAACCACTCATCTAAAACTATCGAGAATTAAACAAAGAAAATTGCATGTAAGTCTGTGAATACCTACCTCTCTAACCACTACTCTGAGATGATCCATGAGTTCTTATTTTTATTTCTATAAAAATCGTACTCCTTTGTCTCTAAACACCTTCCAATATCTCATTTATTCAGCCTCCACATTTCCTTTAGTCGCAGAACCTGGTCCCGACAACGAAACCATTTGTTGGCATGCAGTGGGTTGATCCAGGGTTCAATATGAATTTACCATCAAAACCCTCAGATATCGGCCCTTTTGGCATCACCCACAAGCAAGTGAAGTCTCACCCAAGGTATCTATGGGAACTACAAGAACCAAATTTCTGCAGTGATGAAGGGATGGGAGGTAGTCCTTATCACCATTCTACTTAGAAATTGTTCATTATTCCTTATATCATGTGTGCATAAACATAATAACATGTAACATATTCATAGTAACAAAACAAATATTATATGCGCAATAGAAAGAACAACAAGCAGATCATAACAAATATACACCATGATTAATGTGGTTCACCCAAGATGGGCTATGTCCACAATGACCAACTTCTTATTGTATTATTTAGAACATCCATTACAAAATATGTGCACTGCACTCATAAATTATGTCTCTGACATACATAATTACCTTGTCATTCTCCTATCTCTCCATCACTCTTTGCTACTTACTACTTTCGCTTAATACTTCTTCCTCCTCCTCTATCCCAAAAACCCTTACATATTTGTACAATTACAATGGGGCTTATCCCATATCGATGGACGTAAAATTCCTAATGACTTCAACAATCTTCCTTCTTTTGCATGTGTTGATCTCTGAAAGTGTGCCAACTATCTTTCCTTATTTTTCACGTGTTGTGAAGTTCCCAAAATCATGTCTCAACACCCAGGGTTCATCCAAGTTGACCAACAAAACCCCCAAGGAATCAACATATCAATCCTTAGCCAAAGACTGGAGAAGATCTTACCCAAGACACCATGAGGATCATAAAGACCATCTGGCCTTGCATCGATAATGATGAAGGACTAGTTGCACAAAGTTCCATTCCGATTAACATTTTAGACAATCCATTGAAGAATACTTAACACTAATAATAAACACACACACACACACATGTGCAATTGACAAATGAGTAACATATCATAAGACCATAATCACTGCAACTTTATTATCTTCATTACATCACAACAACCATGCATTAAGCAATTCATACATTGACAATAACATAGCCTTTTCCTCTTATACATTTTCCCAATGCTACATTACACAACACCATGGGACTTATTTAGACTCTGCAAATGTGATAGACTCATACTTGCAACTAGAGACACTACAAAAAATAGGCTCAAAGTGAGCTCAATAGCACCAATACAACTAATATCACAACACAAACCAATTGACTAACTAGCTAACTCTCTTTCATATGGAGTTGCTTCCTTTTATCTACTTCCCGGATGTCAAGTTTTGTCTCTTTCATTTTTATCCCACTCACCCCTCTGACTGTTAGTCGCACATGCTTTTGTCACCCACTTGCACTCCATGTCACCTCTTTGGAATCATGGCAATCTCAACTAGCTAATTTTCATCTCATCTTCTTCCTACTCTATGTTCCCTCATGTTGCTTTTAGTAATAATTCGAGGAGATTTGTTGAATATTCTTTTTTTTTATTTCGGTGTGCATGTGGTGTCTTCTTGATTTCTGGAATGCGTCACAAAACTTCGACCGACACACGTTGGAATAACTCGAACCAGTGTTCATTAACAAAAAACAATCTGATGTGTGTGCCTCTTGTCAACTTTTGCACAACTACTTCAACGCACATGAAACTAAGATAGGCATGGACAACTTCATTTGTGTGCACGCGAGATATTTTCCCAAAACTTTGGGTGCCAACAAAGATTTGGGAGGGTCTTTAGTTGAGTTGGAAGAACTATTGGTTCGAAGATACCTAAGGCATGGAAGTTTTTTTAGGTGACTCATTCTACTTGGAGCAATTTGGATAGTTCATTGGGACATTTTGAGGAGTGTATGTGCATTGGCCACACTCCTCATATATGTTGAGTTGTGTGGATTTGACTTGACAAAAGGAGGCGAGTTGAATAGTTTCCCTAGTTTGGAGGATTGTGCAAATAGACATATTGCAACATGAAGAAATTACTTGGACATGGGAATTTCTCTTTCTTTGGGACAACATGGTTGAGGGTGAAGCATAACCATTCCAAGTCATAGAGGGGTAGATGTAACAACATGGTTAGGTGATGAAGTAGTGGGGAAAAGGTAGTGGCGATGGGGCCATGAGTTCGGGTTGAGACTTGGAGATCATAAAATTTTTGGATGTTTTCAAGGACAAAAATGACTTCATGTGGGGGAGAATTTAAGGTCTTCATCTATAAGGGTGTAAAGACACTTATCCAGGTCCTTAAGGAGATGGAACTTAGGGTTGCTTCAACACGCAATATTTTCATTATTTGAGAAACTGGGCACCTTGGGCATGGGAATGCACTAAGGGGATTGCCTAAGTATGAAGTGACCAAGAGAGGGTGCACATGTCCAAAGAGGTTTGGGTGCGACAATCCCAAGGGACATGCCAATTGATGGGATCACATGATCATTTGGGTGCACTGTGTCCACGAAGCAACACACTCATTCATTTGGGCACGTTGATCTGTGAAGGGGTGCAACACACCCAAAGGATGTGACAATTCACAATTGTGACCTTTGGAGTCCATATAAGAGAAAAAGGGTGCACAACCAAGGAAGGTATAGTTTAACAACAAGGAGAGCAAGATCAACTTTGTGATTCTGAGGAAAACATAGATGAAGAGGGGAAAGCTCTCTTATGGAGCCAAGTTGTTCCACATGGGAGGACTTGTGCTGCCTTGAGGTAGTTTTTTTCACCGAGTTAGGGATACCTTATTTAAGAATGAGTTTGGGGAAGTCTTATCACAAGTTTGAATGAGGCATGCTAGGATACAGAACCACATGGCAGTATAAAGTCTTGCAACAAAGAAGAGATATTGAGTCTATGGTGGATGAACGTTTGTGGTGCTATGTGGAAGTTGTGAAAGATGTTATGATGGACAATTCGTAGTGTGAAAAATCTATGTATGGTTGTATTGGTGAGTTGAGGCAATTCATGTGACTTTGCCCAAGTTTTAAACCTAGCCAGTAGTGCTCATATTGTAACAATTTTGCAAAAATAAGAATTAGTTAGGTCTTAGGAATGGTTTGTGCCACCTGGACTAGATATGTTTTTCTCTTGTTTTTTTCGCAAGTGTTCGCTTCATTCCATAGATGTATAATTATATATGACTAAGTTTTAAACTTTTAACGATTGTCTAAGTATACAAGAGTTTCACTAGAGTAGGAGTGTTACTTTCTCGTAGTCTAGAACAAAGTATGGGTATGTTCTAGGTGAAGGAGTGTAGTCTGGATCAAGTATCCTTAGTGTCACCAAGAAGCCAAGTGATAAAATTCATGGTGTCGCACACCCTCAAGAGGTGCACAATCATAATATTTGTCTAGGCACACTATGGGGACGTGATAGTGTGTATAAATGTTGTATAATTTTGATGGGTTCATTGATCTAACTCTATCATTGATATCATTTTTATTTGAATGATTTATTGACAACCTCGATTAATACATATTTAAGTGTTGATTTATCCTCATATATACATCAATATATAGACATATAAGTAGAAATATATAAATTGATTCAATTACAACCATGTCGAGATCAGAACACATACTTACATGGCGTTTACTTCTCAAGTAAAGGTCAAGAAAACCACATTTTTCTTGTAGATGAAAAACAAAATTAGTAGAAAATTTACGAGTAAGAGAATGAGCATGATTTTTAATATCACTCTTATAAACCTAACATGTAATCCTATCTAACCTAACCTGACCTACCCAAATAAGTTACCCTTTTATAATGAAACCAACATGTATAAAATACAATTAGTGTTCTCACAATACTCACATGAGTATTTGAACATTAGTCTTTGTTGGTTTGTTCATTCAATGTGCATTAAGATTTGAAGAGAAATAGGGTTTTGTTTATTTTTTCGTTCAAGGGAGATTAGCGCTATTTGTTGGTTTGTTCCGTTTAATCCCCTCCTTCTCTTGTGAATTTCAATAGTTGAATGGGTAAAAATGCTAGTGTTGATGTTATCTACGAAGAAATCTCCTTCACCATGATGATTACAACCATAGGTAATAAAACCAACCAATATTAGATGTAATTCATGTGGTGGTATTTCCAAACATTTGACAAAGACTCATTATCTAAAAAAATCATAAATATCCAAAGAAATTGTTAATGAATTTCTAACAAATTCTTGTTATCTAGAAGGGCCTCCTTTTGATCTTTATGTCAATTCATCCTAGCTCCTCACCATCACTATTGTTCAGAATGATCAACCATAGCCAATGAGAACACAATACCGAAATAATAACATACATGCTTTTAAAAGTTGAAAGTAAAAGTACATTCATTATTGGTGGATCTATCAATTCCACCAATGAAATTCTAGCTCCCATCCTTGACACCTATTTTCTAGGAAACAATTGGAAGAGAATCTTTGGAAAAGAAATTATCATTCCTAAGAGGATCATAAGTAACCCATGGCATAATTCTTGTCCAATTGTTTGACCAAAATACATTGCTTTGTTAGAGATATCTTAATCATCACATCCCACTAGTACAAGAGTAAGTTAGGCCCATGTCAATTGACGATCATGAAATAACTAGTTTAGATTTCGAAGATTATAATATTATGAGGGTTGAATTGTTATATGAAGATATCCACCCACATGATGCACTAGTGGGGAAGCTAATTGCTTATGCTTCAATGATGATGTTTAGTAATATAATAAATTTACTTTTGATAAAGATGCATTATCTTTTGGTAGAAACCATATTTATAAGACCCTCGTAAAAATGCTTTAGTTGACTTTGTTTATTGTGAGATGCGCTTTCTTACATGCAGTAATTTATGATCTAGTATCATTATGATTTGTGTTTAGCTATTCATGAGAACAATAATTACTCTCTTTTATTCATCAACCTTTTCATCATTATCCTTCTTTAAATAGATAACTTTATCATTTTCTTGTTTTCTTGTTATCCATTTTTATGCCATCTACCATTCTAGGATATTATTTATTTTGGGGTTGAACTTATATGTTAAATAAATGATTTTTTATTAAGAAGATGACAATAATGCATGATCTATGTGTTTGGATCTATGTGTTTGGGGTTGTTAATTACCCTCTTTTCATTTGGTAGATCTATAAGAGGAGGACAACCAAGCAAATTATTGGGATGTGAAGTGAAAAGAACTTGATTGATTTCATCGTTGTACTTTATGTTCAAGTGGAACTATTGAAGGTACATGGACCACTTTTGATGGTGATCATTTTGCAACCAAGTTTACATAAATTGTAGAGGCATGGTCGACGTGGATGTTCATTTCCTTTCCCAACATATAATGATTCCACTACCGACAATCCTAAACAATGGAGTAATGTTCCTTGTCATAGGTTGGGTATATGCGAATTGTTTCAAAGAGTGTCTAGTTGAGTGAGAATTGGACTGGAAACATAATATAAGGCTTCTATATTAAATTTGAGATCTTATTATAGATCTAGGAGACTATGGATTTATGTCGAGTAGAAGCAATGCATAAAATCATCAAATACTCTTTTTGTTCCTTCACACCAAAGGGCTTGGCTCTACTCTTAGTTAAATAATTAAGGGACCAAGAAGTATGGGAGAAACACAACATAAACTTGATGCAAAATATGGAAAGCTCATGAAGCTATGAAAATTCATTGGTGTCTTCTTGGATCATTCCAAATGCATGCCATTCTCATCCATGAGGTACCTTTAGAAGTTGGCATGTTAATTAAGTCATTGTATAAAGCTCATTAATTTTTAAACATACATTAGATTATTTTCATAGGTTCTAGCAAATAAGAAGATGTTATCAAGTACGGTCAATTAGTGAAAAATATTGAAAATGCATGTATTCATGAAATTATAAAAACTAACCCTAGTTTTAAAATTCACCACATTGTCCACTTGTTTATATAAAATTTACCACATTTTCCACTTGTTTATATAGCCTTAGAGCAGAAATTCATCTATGATCAATGACTTACAAAAATTTTACCACTTGGTTGAAAAACATTAAATAAATAATAAAAAAATAATTACCCATATAATTTAAAGCCCTATATCCTAATGATCTAACATTATAGAAAATTAAATTATGATCAAATTAAATACTTCTATATGAACTCATGTAATGCTTAGGAGTGTTATACAACCACAAAATAATTGGTGTATGGCTATAGAATATTTTCCATATCATCTTTATGAAAATTGTTGGTGAATTAGTAAATCCAAAAAGCATGACTAACCATTACAAAAGACATTCAATAAGCTGATGGTTGTCTTCCACATATTAGTATCAAAAGCTAACTACAAAGTTTATAGCCAAAAATGTTAGTATCAATATCATTTCTAAGATGGCCCTACATGGCACTTAGAGCATCCTAGTATCAATATCATTTATAAGATGGCCCTACATGGCACTTAGAGCATGGGGAAGCACTAGTGTAGTAAGATTAAAAATCATAACCCAAAGAAATCCACCCTTGCCATTTTACAAAATCATAAGGTCTGGATCGAATCCCCTTTTTCTTGCCCGGATAATCAGATATGGCTGCCTACGAACTCTTGGCTCTTCACACGAACTCTTCACCTCTTTACACGAATTCTTCAGACGAATTCTTCATCAGTAGCTTTAGAACATCGGTAATTAGCTGCTTTAGTGAACATTGGGAAGCCAAGTGTTGGAGACTTCATCCAGAGCTTCATATCAGGAATCAAACAACTAAAAGAAAATTTTGGAGAGTCAAGGCTAAGGGGAAGGAAGAAGGAGCAGCAATTGTCCAAGGACCTAGGGAGGATGGTACCACTTCAAGGGAAGATTTGCACCCCAACTTCAACTTTT
Source organism: Picea abies (assembly GCA_900067695.1). NCBI lineage: Eukaryota > Viridiplantae > Streptophyta > Pinopsida > Pinales > Pinaceae > Picea > Picea abies. The sequence goes on from CBVK0100154518.1 coordinate 14,580, forward strand.
GAATTTACAAAGCTTATTTGTGGGTAAGGAGGAATGTGTTTACAGTTTGAGTGAGCCTAATGGTTAAGAACATGTGTTTCCTCTTAAAAGGTCACAAGTTCAAATCACTGGGCGGAGGGGATCCCTTGTCCCACAAACAAAGGGGATCCCTTGTCCCACGAACAAAAAGGTCTCATACACCAATTTGGTGTGGCTTCGCTGTAACCTTAAAAATAAATTATTATTATTATTAAAATTTTTAATAAAAAAAATATAGGATAAAAAATGAAAGTATCCAACCTGAAACTCTCGAGTAAAACTTAAAACTGCTACTAATTTCATGGTTTTCAAGTAGTGATTCTCAACGTCCCTTGTTTGCATGTAGACCTTGCTATATATGGTGTCCCGAGCGGTTCTATTTGTTCATAGATCAGTAGAGTGAGGTCTGTTTTATTTAGCATCTGATGCAACGGCACTAGTTTTACTTCACGGTCGTCAATTCTGTACCACATATTCCCAGAATTATTTTCGTTTAAGAATTTTGAACTCCTCACGTACGCTACGGAATGCATTCTGTTGTGCACTCGCTCAACAGCTGCAACGAGCTTATATTTGTAACAATTTGCAGAGCTCTCCCACTCTATACTTTGGCTCAGATCGAGAATTTCTTGGTAAATAATCCTTTCTCGGCAGTAAACGCGAGCGATATCTACGAGTAATGTTGTTGGGAGGCGCCGAATTGTAGTTTGACACTTCAAATCATACAGTACCCATCTACAAGAACATAGCGGGACGTCTAGCCTACTGAATCGTTCTGAGAACTCAAAAAAATCATGTAGTACTAAAGATCTGGCCTTTTTCCAAAATTCCAAAACCGCTTTAGGCACCCCGAAGCTCAGCATGATTTCATTGTCCAGACGACAGTAGCGAGCTCCACAGGTCTGGCAACTTATTTTAGTTCTGTACTGTCCAAATAGCCCTTCCTCTAAACCCTTTACATATCCTTCCTCTATTACCATCTGCAGTATATGATACAAAGCAGCTTCAGGGCTGCCTCCATATCTCAAAGTGTCAATCCAACCAGGGGACCTCCTGTGTAACAACCCTACAATGCTAACTATTTTGCTACGTTCTAGGTCTTCACTCTGTTGTTGGGTGATGTTAGGCCGCCATCTTTGGAGGAAGAAGAAATGAATTAAGGCCGTCATAGAATCGACTGGTATGATGTAATCAGGCGAGCTCGGATCTGGGAGCCCCATGAAAGCTCTTCTGGTGGTTTCCATAGCTAAAACGCACTGGATGGCTGCATTCAGATAACAAGTAGCGAATTCATTTGAAACGCCTCGGCACACCAATTCATTGTCGTTTCTTTTCTGGGAAATTCTCATCGGTGTTGATTTTTGTGTTTGCGAGTCGTTGGCAGGATTCGAGAACTTAAATTCTTCACTGATCATCACTTCTATTTTAAACGTTTCGATTCGAAGAATTTAATGAATTCTTTTGCTCTTTAATTGAATCACTGTGAACACAATATATTGTATATATATCGAGAATGATTGTTTTGAAAGAGCCGACCATTCTGTCTCAGGAAACACTCATGTAACAGAGCAAGGGTTATGTGGATTTTTGTTCGCTAGAATGGCTTAAATGGGAACTCAACTCTAATTGTGTACGGTTGAATGTGTAGGCTAGAGTTCTTTTAGGGTTTAATAGGTTTATATCAAGGGTATTTTTGTAATTTTTACAATATTAAAATTCTAAAATTCTTTTAGGGTTTAGTAGGTTTATATTAAGGGTATTTTTTTTTGCCATTTTTACAATATTAAAATTCTAAAAATGTTTATTACAATAGTAATTTTAATTTTCAAAAATGTATTCTTAATATATATAAATGCCATATAATTGTGATGGGTTTGTTGATTTGACTCTTTCTCATATCATTGTTATTTGAATGTTTTATCGAGAACTATTTATACATGTTTAAGTGTTGATTTATCCTAGTATATATGTTAGTGTCAATATATAGACATCCGTACATCTATTCAATTACAACCATGTTAATATTATAGCACATACCTACATAGGCTTCACTTGTCATGTAAAGGTCATAAAAACTATTATTTTTTAGATGAAAAACATTTAGTACAAAATTTATGAATAAGAGAATGATGTTTAAGATTACTCTTATAAACCTAATTGTTAAGAGAAAAATCATTCTATAGTATGGGGTAAACCATAACAGATGGAAATGACTGCAGAAATCAATTCTAATCTCAAGTATGCTATATAAACAAATATGCTAACAAGACAAGATAAAGAGCCTACCTCGTCCACACGTTCGATGAAGTCCACCGATCACTTGACTCAAAGCAATACACCTGCAACTTGTCCTCAATAACCAAGATACACAAGCATATGGTGATAATATATAATGTTAGCACATACAATAGCATAATACATCAATATTTATAACAAATACGCTCATGGAATAACAATTCAAATATTTGCAAGACACTACTTGGATGAGAAAAAAACATTTCTATTAAAATGTAATCAACGGAAGTGTATGAATGACAAACTTCCATGTCGGCACATTCAGAACCGAGAAACTAAGTCCTTTCCACCACTTCAATCCTCCACCAAAGGAAATCTCATATAAGAGAGACAACGGGGTTCTCCATCAATTAGGGAAGAGCTTGGGGGATGAACAATGTGTTCAAACTTAAAAGGACAAAGGGATGCAGACTCAATATGAAGTGAATAATTTCTCCAAAGTAACTTTTCTCTCAAAGTTGAATTCTTCTCCTCTTCTCCACAACTTGGATATGGCTCATTTATAGCCTTCAAATGGAACTGAAGGGACGAGTCTGAACATTTCTAGTATATGGAAGGTCAAGGATCATGGATCCCATGATGTGACATGGAAATATGACACCATTTTTTAATTTTGAGCACAAAACCTGATGTATGCGGGTTGTAATGGTGCAGCCTGTGTATACACATGTTGTATAGTTCTTAGGGCGCATATATGTCGAAAAATATGTTTTTTAGTTCTGAGAACTGCAAAAGGGGACTTCAAGTTTGCATAGGGAAATGAAAAAGGCCTTATGAGCAAGTTTGCATGGAGTGAGGCAAATCTTGCTATAACAGATGCCCCCTAATGTGTGAGGTCAAACGAGTATCTACGATGGCTGAAATACATTATAATTCCTAGAAGTGGAGTAATGGAGACCCAATTGGACGAACATGTTGCTCATAAGAATATTACAATCCATAATGACTTTGCGCACATGGCTGTCGATTTGAATTACACTGCAAATCCATGTGGAAATATACTAAACAGTTGTTCATGGACATGAATAGACAATACAAAAGTAGATACATGTCATAGGTTGTCATAGTCATGAACAAGGCCCAGTGAAAACCTGTCTCAAAATCAATCTGAAGATATTTGTATAAAATGGAGTACAATCTGATCTCCCATGATCATTGAAGTCATATAGGTACTGGTCCAATGATTGATAACAACAACTTAGGAAAGCTGCGACTATGAATTGATGTCATCAAGTCTTCTACACGATCTGCCAAATGTGTAAGTCTACATCATGTCAATAAAGGAGTTGAGGTTGAACACAATGAGACTTTGTTTGATTTCCGTTCATTAATGTATACCATTAACAAATGAGAGACAACCTAAAAATGATTAAAGTAGGTATCAAGGCACCAAGTACATTCTTACAAGTGTGAATAAAGGTGTTGAGGTCGAACATTTAAAGAATCCATCGACCAAGAGACATTGATGTATTCCCAACTGTCGATGGTGAGAGAACTTACCACTGATGACTGCAGACCTCTAGGTACTCATAGGATTCTAGGTATTGTTTCCAGAATAGATGGGTTGAATTCAATGGAAGGAGACCCACTAAAAGGAGAGAATCAAAGCATCTCTCATCATTCATCACGAGGTATAAAGAAGGAGCTTAATTATTTGGAGGAACTCAAACAAAGAAGATTTTCACGAACCAACGACCCTGTGCATCTTCCGCCTGCACCAAATGCAAGAAGTGCACGAAAAAGACCCTCTGAATAGCAGACAATAAGGAAAAATTTCGACAAAGGAGAGGAAACCACCAATAAGGCTAATGGCATCCAAGACACTGCATGAATCCCAATGTGTGAATATATTTCTTTTCTTTGAACACAAGGGAAACCCCCTACTCAGCGACCAATGAGGAAAGTAGGACCAGGGTGCATGGTAGGACTACAACTTCATGTAAATCTGAGATACACTGAGGGTATGGCCAACATGCAAAGTGAAGATTGATGAGAAATGGACGACACATGCTCATAGACATCCTTTTAACAAGAGCATGAGACATATGGATGACTATTGCAACATAGACTCAATGATGAAACTTTGTGATGCAGGATGCACCAAACAAACTCTCCATAGGGACTGGAAGAATAACCAGTCGGGGGAGTAAACTCTCAGTAATGAACTCAACTTCCTAAGGTCATGCTATACCCAAAATTTTGATGACACGTGGACTCAAAAGTTTGTGCTCTGTTCAAAGGCGACATGAATACTACCAACATAAGGTAATACTGTGTTCCTGGCCGTCTTTTTTTTGTTTTTTCATAGTCAAATGAATGATAAGATAAAGAGGAGGAAACAAGTGTCGTGAGTAAGCAACTATTTCCAACAGTGGAACATACCTATGCTCAATGCAAGGAGGTGCATGCGGGATATGGACACTCGGGGGAATGTTTCCTCTTGGGGTATAGGGTGTCAAGCTGCAAAGGATATAAACAAGGCTCTGCTTGGCTAATGATGCAAACTACTGAGGTGGTAAGATTATTATGCGAAAGCAAGAATCGGTAATAGGCTCAATACTGCAAGCAAGAGAATGAGATGAAATTATAACTTAACGCCAAAGAATGTCCTTTTTCGTAAATTTAGTCTACTTGTTTTGAAAAAGGGTTAAACTTACACCAAATAGACCTCCTTTCAAATCCAATTTACGAGTGTTAAAGAGACAATTTCAATCGACAATCTTTTCTCTTTTTGAGAGAGTTAAAAAAGAGCTTAAATCAGACTCGTTGGGAGTCCCCATAGGTATAGGTAAACATGATTATGAGTAAGAAATGAGGTTTGAATGCAAAGTCATATATTATCTATAAGGGACTATCGGTCCTACAGATAAAATCTTTGCATGGGCACCGAACGACACAGAGGTTCTAACTAGGGCACCCATGTTTGGTAAGTCTCTACCATTCACTAACGACACTTCTAGTTGCAAAAAGAAGGATTTGTGTCACTAATAAATGGGTTCATACCTAAGGCATGCAAATTTTAGTTATAGGATAATGCAAGTGGGAAAAACGGAGTGATGACCTATCCTATATGTTGGTCAACGAAAATCCCTGCCAAAGTTATGAACGAATGACATGATGCCAGAAACCGCAAGAATCCCTGGACAAAACCACCAAAACCAACTCCATCCACTGCATTATTATTCCACTAAGTCAAAATATTAGCAAAAACTATGTAAAGTGGGTAAAAAATTTCTATAAATAGTAAAAAATAGCCAATTTACCATATCATTTGTATCTTTTACCCAAATATTGCATTTTGGACCAAATTACCCTCGATATTTAACTATGGATTGCGGGAGCTACGAGTGATGGAATTGACTACCGTCTGGACCAAGTAAGTCTTCTTGATCTTCTCTTCATTTGTATTGGTTTAAAATTTTCATTCAGGCCTCAATTCTTGAGTATTTGAAGGCATAAATTAGAAACTAGGGTATATGCGGGTTGTAGATCATTGGGTCATGTATACGCGGCCTTATATGTGAGTGTTATCAAAACAAATCATGTGTGTGTAGCCCTATACGTGATTGTGTGAGTTGAATCTCGTGTACAAGTTTGTGAGTTTGAGTTTTTAAAATGGTACTGAGTCAAAATTTGATTTTAAACTTGCAGGATGGTGCTAGAGTGGAGAGAAAGAGAGCATGATGAGGTTGATGCTACAGTGGAAAGATATCCAGGGGCCCAAATAGCATTACAAATATGTGGGCTATATAAATTTTGGGCTCTTAACGACATGAGAGCTCAAGTGAGACTGCTCCAGATTCTAGTGAACTACCGGGATCTAGATATAGAGGCCTTCAACCTCGATGATAAACTATTGAGGATTGAATTCGAGGACATATACTTTTTGACAGGATTTCCATGTCGGGGTGAGGTGGTGAATCTCAAAACCCAAGGAGTTGGGAATGGAATGAATATAGAGGATTACATAGCCACCCATTTCATTGTAGGGACCAAGAAGGTAGGGAGCCAACTCCCAATAAGAGTGATCAACAATATGAGTCTCAAGATCATTTTCCTAGTGTTGACATAGATCACAGGGTCAACTTCATTGCATCAGGCATCAAGGCCACTTATGTTCTACTCGGTGGAGTGTTTGCGACCCATGGTTTATGACTGGTGCACCTCACTGCTGGTCAACATGAAGAGCCAGCTAATAGACTACAAACAAGGTAGAAAGAGGAACTTCAGGTTTGCGTCTATGTTATGTAGTTTTTTATTCGAGCAGGTTCCAGGCTTGGGCCCTAGAGTTGATATTGTTCTTCATGGACTTCGTGATCCAGCCATGGCATGGTGGACTAAGGTGATGAGGCGGTTGGGGGGGTAGGGTTCCAACACCCTACAATGATGAGCTTTTATTTTGGTGGCATCGGTAAGAGATAGCTATGGATGACTACCCATATGCAAGGATCGAATTCAGAGGATATCCAAACATGCCATTACCACCAGGTTCCCTCTATGGAGACATAGGTATAAAAAAGTATTTTGAATATTTCATTTTTTTGTATATTTGTAAAAGAAAACAAAAATATTTTTGGATGATGTCAAGTACTAATTAAAACATGTATGTTACATAGATGTGGGTCCAGGATGACCAGAGGGACTCCCACGACACTGACAAAGCCACCAGGGGATGAGCCAGTGGGAGGAGATGTTGAGAGAGTGCTTCAAAATGTGTAGAGAAACCTATCTTGTTTGACACAAAGAATTATGATGGTTCAGGTAGAGGATCTGCTGGAGGTGATGCAGTGACAGGTGGTAGGTGTGCCCCATGCTTAGGTGTGACTCTTCCAACGTCTCGCAAACACTGTACTATGTTATCATGACACACATATGGTGCCCCAGACGTAGATGTCATGGTTATTGTATTGATCGTTCGTATGTATTTTGAGGGTGTGAGCCACAATTTTGTACTATAACACCATATTTTTGGAGAGATGGAATATAAAAAACATTAGTCTTCGGATTTACTTATATTACAATGTGTACATTGAATGTGTTTTCTTTGCTTTAGTTATGTGACAAATGGAAATATAAAACATAATTAGCGTATGCATCATATATGTAATTAGAACTTCTAGGTATGTGATGATAAGTAATAAAATCAAAATGTTGTTCCAAAAGTCGTACCCGTAGGAATCGTTGGAGTAGAGTAGGGTCTCGCACACAGTAAATGTCGGTCAACTGACATACTGCTAACTAGGAGTCCAGGTGAACTTCTAAAGAATGAATACCATGTGAAATGGCATCACAAAAAATCTCTATAACGACACTATATACAACCACATTATTCATTGATGGCCCTAGGAAAACACCACCTGAAGACACCAGTTGACCCTTAAGTGAGTAAACAACCCAAGTGGCAGAAACCAAGATCTGTGTATGATGATTGGCCCCATCTGCAAATCCTAAGTAGACCGAAGACTCCGTTGGCATCTTCCAACCAAGGGAAAACTCAATAAGCAAGTCGATGACGAAAAGGGGAAAATATATATACACTAAAATACATTAGTATACAAAGAGTTACACCCAATCTTGGGGCTCAAGTGTAATATATTTTCAACAAGAGCCCATTCCTAGGCTCAACCATCATATTCTCTTCATAATGTTCTAATTCATAGGCTCCTTTTTCTAAGACACATTGTACGATACAAGGACCGTGCCACATGGGGTTGAACTTTCCTTCCCCCAGTGGTTCTTTGCCTTTGTCATACAAGAGGACTAAGTCACCCTCAATGTACTGTCGAGGACAGACAGATTTATCATATTGGACCTTAAAACATCGTTTATTCGCTTCAATAGTCGTAGAGGCATCTCGACGCTTCTCATATAGACTCTCTAGGTGTATGAGGCATAGTTAAATATTATAAGTGTCAGGTAGGAGCTTAATTGCCAATCTAAGAGAAGGGATTTCACATTCAATAGGTAGGATTGACTCCACACCATGTACTAATTAGAAAGGAAAAAAACCGGTGGAATTTTTATCCGAGGTTCGGTATTCCCAAAGTCCAGGATAAATCATGATATGCCAGTTAGATTTACTCTGGTTGATAGTTTTCTGCAAAATGGTCTTGAGAGACTTGTTCACGGCCTCCGCTTGTCCATTTTCCTGGGGGTAGTAAGGGGAAGAACGACCATGTTTAAACCCCAGTTTCCATGTTAATTCTTTCATCATTTCATTCTGAAAGTGACTTCCATGATCAGTGACAATCTCACTTGAGATTCCAAACATGGATATAATTTGATTGAAAAGGAAAAATATAGCAGTCTTACCATCAGATTTAACTGTAGGCATGGAATCAACCCACTTAGTAAAGTAGTCTACGACCACGATAATATGTTGATTCCCCCAACTGAAGTTGGGTTGCAATCCACAAAATCCACCCCCCACTTAGTGAAGGGATCGACAATAACGACTGGGTGAAGAGGGGTTGGATGCGAGCGCATCTTCCGAGTGAATGCCTAGCAGGGGTGGCACTTCTTGACCGCTTCAACATAATCTTTAAAAATAGACAACCAAAAATAAATGGCTCGCAATATCTTCTGGGTTGTCGGAAGCCCGGATAGATGGCCACCATAAGACCCACTATGACAATCATTAAGGACAGACTCAGCCTCTTCATGAGTCAAGCAATGATGTAAGATATTATCTATGCCTCAACAATACAAAGTGTCGTCGATGATAAGGTATTTCTTAGCTTGATATCGTACATGTCGTCATCATCTCTCGAAAGATGTTGAGGGGACTTCAAGGTTTGAAGGTAGATAACAGTATCTCCATACCAGGGGTCTAACGATGATACAAGGAAAATGTGTTCATCCGCAAATGAAACAACATGGATAACATCCTCATCTAATCGAGAGAAGTCCAATATTAACTCTACAAAAACTAATGATTTCTTAGATTTTTCTGAAGAAAAATCGATATCAAACTCTTGCAAGATGAAAATCCATTTATTATATTTCCCCCCTATGATATTCCTAGTAAAGACGTATTCAAATGGATTGACATCAGTAACCACGGTAGTTTTTTAAAGCAATATATAGTGTCATAATCGTTGAACTACATGAATGGCAACCAAAGCTAGCTTCTCAACATGAGAATACTTGAGTTCAGGGCCGACTAAGTTTTGACTAAGATAGTAAATGACGTGCTCTTCGAGCTGATCACCCTCCTGAACTAAAACCATACCAATCATCCCTTCGAGCATGGAGATATAAATAAAATAATCTCTATTGTAATTTGGAGGCTTCAACAAAGGCATCGATACCAAGGATTTCTTCAAAGAATCAAAGAATTCTTGGGCTCACTCATCCCATATAAAAGGAGTGTCCTTCTTCAAGAGATGCATGAAACACTTAGTAATATTGGCATAGTTTACTATACACCAACGTAAAAAGTTATCTTTCCCCTATAAACTTTGAAGATAATGAATGGTGCGCGGGGGAGGCAATCAAAGTATTGCCTCAACCTTTAAAGGATCCACCATGATCCTAGTCTCAAAGACTAAGAATCCTAGAAGACAACTTGACCTAACGCAAAAGATGCACTTATGAGGGTTCAAACAGATGCGATAATAGTGGAATCTTTCAAAAAATAGCTGAAGGTGGGTAGAGTGATCCACTCTCTTGCGAGAATGAGCAACAAGATCATTAATGTAAGCTTTGACTATATGCTTGAGATCATGAAAAGCAAAGGTCATGGCTCGCTTGAAGGTTGCTCTGAAGTTTTTAAGGCTGATCCAGATTTATGTAGGAACACAATGAAATACAGAAATACACATAAACAAAGAGATGTAGTAGAAATAAGACTTCATTTCATTAATAAAAAATGACTGAAATATGCTTATAGATAGAATGGAAATAAACTAGCTAGGGCACTGGTAGCTTATCTCTGAGATGGGATGTGGTGGCTACTGGCCTCTGAAATATATTCTAATGAGGATTGAAGGCCTATTATTATTGAGAAACAATGGAAAACCCTAAACATTCAAAGACCTAACCCTAGGAGATGAAACACCAAGACTATGGGCCCCGTTTGGGTAAGTTGGTACATCAACTTCTCGGGGATGTAACTTTGGCATACGATCTCTGTTTGACGTGATCCATACCTTGTTAGAAACATCTATCCGATGACTACAACTTTCAGGTGAGAAACATTGATTTATGCCCCATGTTGCTCCCCGTTTTCCCAAAAAACGTCGTTTAAGGCCTCAAAATGGCTCCGGAAGTTCAGGACCTGAAAAACTGCTAAAAATAGTAAACTATGCGAAAATTGAAAAAATGAAAGCAGCAATGGTGGGGGTCCAAGTGGAATAGGTGGGTGGCCACCAATATCTACCTGGATCATTCCTCCCCCCTTAGGAAGCAATGGTCCCCATTGTGTTGAGTTCCTCCATGAGATGAGGAAACTTCTGCTGAACTTGGACCCTGGTGAGCCACTTGCCTTGGTGAAGGAGTTGGCCTGCTTTGACAACTCGATATAGTGGCATCCTTTTTTTTGGGGTGTCCTTGATTTGTGTATCCATGATATGATTAGTTCTAGCTTGTTCCATGCAGTATGGATTTAACTCTATTGGTGTGAGTTGTTCTGCCATGTCGGATGTGTCTAGTAGAGGTGGAAAGTAGGGTCGAAGGTGGTCCACATTGAACACTGGGTGCAGACCAAGGAATGGTGGAATGTTGAGCTTAAAGGAATTGTACCCTACAGCCTTGATGAGGGTGTATGACCCATAGCAGAGCGGATGAAGCTTGCGGTGGGGTCCAGGGAGGCGCTCCTTTTGCAAATGCAACCACACTTTGTCGCCCACCTAGAAGTTGTGTGGCACCCAATGTTGATCATGTTGATGCTTGTACTTAGTATTGGCTCTATCCAAGATGTCATGAACCTGTTGGTGGATGTGTTGAATGTGCTCAATGAAGTTGTTTTCCTTGTCAGCCTCAGACTGGACATGAGTTGAATCTTCCTGAGTAGCCACATATGGCATGGCTATGTCATTGGGACATAGTGGCTGGAATCCCAAGCCCACTTGAAAGGGGCTGTGGCTGGTTGAGCTATAGAGAGCTCGGTTGTAGTTGTGTTGTACATAGGGGAGGCTCTCATCCCATGTGCGTGGATACTTTGAATTGTACATGCACAGAATGTGTACGATCATCTGGTTGACGACCTCTGTCTGGCCATTAGTTTGCAGATGGAAAACTGTGGACTTGGTGAGCTTAGTGTCCAGTATCGACTAGAGGCTGGACCAAAATGTACTGAGGAACCTACTGTCCTGATCTGAGATGATAGACTGTGAGATCCCAAAGTGTACCCACACTCGTTCAAATAAAAGTTTAGTAGTGGCTTCTATTGTGATATTCTTCTTGTAGGCCATCATAATGGACATTTTCGAGAATCGATCGATGACCACAAAAACACAATCATTGCCATGCTTAGTAGAAGGAAGGCCTAACATGTAATCCATAGAGATGGATTCCCAAGGTTGAATGGGGGTAGGAAGCAGAGTATAGAGGCCTTGCTTCTTGATGGTCGGTTTGGCAATGGCACAAGCAGTGCAAGACTTGATGTACTTCCTTACATCTTGTTGAAAGTTTGGCCAATAGAAATACTTTTGCAGTACTTCCACGGTTTTCTTGACCCCAAAATGCCCAGCGACTCGACTGTAGTGCACCTCCCAAATCATCTTGGCATGCTCGCTTGAAGGAACACAAAGGTGTCCCAGGTGACAAAGTAGGGCATCCTGGAGGTGAAAATTGGGAAATTTCTTATCCTCCAAGAGTGTATTGTATGTGTGGCCAAATTATGGATCACTTGTGTAGAGAAATGACGAATCGAAATTCTTGTGCCCACAAGAGTTAAGCACAGTGGTTAGCGCGACGATGGGTGGTCGACTGAGGTAGTCTACAACATTATTGGTGCTGACTTTTTTGTACTTAATGTTCAAATGAAACTGTTGCAGGTATGTGGACCACTTCTGATGGCAATCATTCTGCAACTTCCCTTGTGTCTGTATGAACTGCAGGGGTCAGTGGTCTGTTTGGATGACCATTTCCTTTCCCAAAATTTAATGCTTCCATTGGCGACAATCTTGCACAATGGAATACATTTCTTTGTCATAAGTGGGATACTTCTAGACTATGTCAGAAAGTGTCTCATTGTGATATGCCACTGGATGCCCATGTTGAGTAAGGACTACCCCAATAGAATAGTCAGAGGCATCTGTCTCGATCTCAAATGGTTGTTGCAAGTCTGGTAATGTGAGCACTGGTGCAGAGCAGAGGTGATGCTTCAACTCCCCGAACACCTTCTGTTGAGATTCAGACCAAAATAATTTTTCTTTAGCTCCTCCCTTGGTGACTTGACTCAAGGGCCAAGTGATATGAGAGAATCCAAACACAAACCTACAGTAGAAATTGGTAAGACCTAAAAAGCTACAGAGCTTTGTTAGGGTGGTTGGGGATGGCCAATCCCGAATGACTTGGATCTTTGCTCGATCCACATGCACCCCTTGCTCATCAATAATGTATCCTAGATACTGAACCTAGGTCATGCCAAAAGTGCATTTCTCCAAATTGGCACACAACTTGTGTTGTTGCAGTGTTTGGAGGACCTGTCGGATGTGGTGGAGGTGCTCTTCCCAAGTCTGGCTGAAGATCAGAATGTCATCCAAGTACACCACTACAAATGAGTTGGACAATGGCCATAGGATGTCATCCATTAGCCTCATGAAGGTTGTAGGGGAATTCGTCAACTCGAAAGGCATGACCAACCATTCGAAAAGGCCCTCAGATTTGAATGTAGTCTTCCACATATCAGAGGGTTCGATTGGTACCTG
>CBVK0100154519.1:0-27766 GCA_900067695.1 Picea abies
AGCTATCTCTGAGAAGAGATGTGGTTGCTATGCGCATTCATCTGAGCAGAATGGATTACAATGAGGCTCCAACGACCTTTTTGATGTTACTCATGAATGCCAAAACCATAGACATCCAAAAACCTAACCCTAGAAGGTGAAACGTCAAAAGTCATGTGGGCCCTTGTGGGTAAGTTGGTGTAAGTTGGTACCTCAACTTCCCAAGTCTGTAACGTTTGCATACGACCTCCATTTTAGGTGCATGATAGCCAGTTGGAAAGTTCTTTCAGAGAGATACACATTCCATCGTCAGATTTTGACTCTATCTATAGTTTGATTGTGGTGAGCCAAAAAAACAATGTTTAGGGCCCACAAAATGACCCTGGAAGTACAACAAGATGTGCTGACATGAAAACATACAAAATAATCCAGTTGGATTAGGCGAGAGGCCACCAGTATCCACATGGAGGATGTGTGTGGATTCATACAACCCCAGAAGTGTAGAACCCACAATTACAATAAGTACAAAAGAACATGTTGAACAAAAACGAACGAGAGGAGCCAATTGGAATAGGTGGGTGGCCACCAATATCCACCTAGATCAATCCTCCCCCCCTTCGGAAGCAATGGTATCCATTGCATTGAGTTACCCCATCGGGTGAGGAAAATTCTGTTGGATTTGGTCTTGAGTGAGCCACTTTCCTTGGTGTAGGAGTTTCCCTGCCTTGTGAACTTGATAAAGATGGATCCTCTATTGGCGAGTGCCCTTGACCTATTTTTCCACTATCTAATCACTGGATGCTTGTTCCATGCAGTCGGGGTTGAGCTCTATTGGTGTCAGTTGTTCTACGATCTCTAAGATGTCCAATAATGGTGGAAAATATGGCCGAAGAAGGTCCACATTGAACACTGGATGTAGGCCAAGGAAGGGTGGAGTGTTGAGATTAAAATAATTTCTACCCACGGCCGTGGTGATAGTGTAAGCCCATAACAGAGTGGGAGAAGGTTCCTATGGGGCCTTGTGAGACGCTCCTTCTGCAAATGTAACCAAACTTTTTTGCCAACCTGAAACTGGTGTGGTACCCTGTGTTGATCATGGCACTACTTGTACTTAGCATTGGAGTTCTACAAAATCTTTTGGACCTATTAGCGGATGTGTTGAATCTGCTCAATGAATCTAGTGGCTTTGCCGATCATAGACTGATCATGGGAAGATTCTCTGTGTGTGGTGGCAAGAGGAAGTGCAACATTAATGGGTCCTAAGGGTTGGAATCCAGGACCCACCTGAAATGGGCTATGGTCGGTGGAGCTATGGAGAGCCCTGTTGTAACTGTGTTAAACATAGGGGAGACTCTCGTCCCATGTACGTGGATGTTTAGAATTGTACATGCACAGAATGTGCATAATTATCCGATTGACGACCTTTGTTTGGTCATCGGTTTGGGGGTGGAAAGCAGTGGATTTTGTGATTTTAGTGTCCAACAGAGACCAGAGACTTGACCAAACTGTGTTGAGGAACCTGTTGTCCCCGTCGGAGATGATGGTCTGTGGTATCCCAAAGTGGACCCACACTCGTTCGAAGAAGATCTTGGAAGTATCTGACACTATGATATTCTTCTTGCAGGCTGTGAGGATGGTCATTTTCGAAAACCGATCAACGACAACAAACACGCAGTCATTTCCTTGCTTGGTGGACGACAAGCCAGACATGTAATCCATTGAGATGGATTCTCAGGAATAGGAAGAGGGGTGTATAACCCTTGCTTCTTGATGGTTGGCTTGGTAATGGCACATGCAATGCAAGATCAGATATACTTGCTGACGTCCTATCGAAGTTTTGGCCAATAAAAATGTTTCTGAAGAACGACCACAATTTTCTCCACGCCAAAATGTCATGCCACCCGACTGTAGTGGGCTTCCCAAATCATCATTGCACGCTCGCTTGTAGGAACACAGAGATGGCCCAGGTGGCATAAGAGTCCATCCTGAATATGAAAATTTGTGATAGTCGTGCCTATACCCAAGAGCTGATAGGTGGTGGTGAGGTCTGGATCTTGTTGATAAAGTTGGGCCCACTCAGATGCTTCATGTCCATAGGAATGGAGCATAGTGGTGAGTGCAGCCACATGAGGCTGACTGAGGCAGTCAACGACACGATTGGAGATACTTGTCTTATACTTGATGTTGATATGGAACTCCTACAGGTAGGTGGAACACTTTTGATGGAGGTCATTCTGCAATTTCCCCTGTGTCTGTATGAACTGCAGAGGCTTCTAATCAGTGTGTATGATCGTCTCTTTCCCCAGAATGTAATGTTTCCATTGACGACATGCTTGTACAATGGAATACATTTCCTTTTCATAGGTGGGGTATTTCCTAACAATATCAAATTGTGTCTCACTATGGTATGCCACTGGATGCCCGTGCTGAGTGAGAACTGTGCCCATAGCATAGTCAAATTCATCAGTCTCAATCTCGAATGGTTGTTGTAGATCGGGCAAGGAGAGTACTAGAGATGAGCACAAGTGATGCTTCAGATCATTGAATGCTCATTGTTTCTCTTTCCCCCACAAGAACTTGGCCCTACCACCACCCTTGGTCACCTAGCTGAGGGACCATACAATATGCGATAATCCCAACACGAACCGTCGATAGAAGTTGGCTAGTCCCAAGAATCTTTGAAGCTCAGTCAGTGTGGTCGGAGTTGGCTAGTCACGGATTAATTGGATCTTAGCTGGATCAACATGTACCCCATGCTGATAAACAATCTAGCCCAAGTATTGGACCCTGTTCATACCAAAAGAGCATTTTTCCAAGTTGGCATATAGCTTGTGCTTCCGTAGAGTGCTCAAAACCTATTGAATATTCCGCATGTGCTCCTCCCACATTCTGCTGAAGATGATGATGTCATCCAAATATACCACCACAAAGGAGTTGGTGAAGGGTCTCAATACATCATCCATCGACCTCATGAAAGTGGTTGGTGCATTTGTTAAGCCTAAGGGCATGACTAGCCATTCGTAGAGACCTTCTTTAGACTTGAAGGTTGTCTTCCATACATCAATTGGTTCGATGGGAACCTGGTGGTAGCCATACTTTAGGTCAACATTGTTGAAGAAATTTCCCCCCTTGAGTTGGTCAAGAAGGTCATCAATCCTGGGAATGGGTAGCGGTTCCTGTGTGATTTTTTTTAAGGCTTTGTAATCAATGCAGAGTCACCAAGTCCCATCCTTATTTTGCACCAATACAATCAAGCTTCCGCAAGGGGAGGAGTTGGGTCTGATGTGCCCCTTTTGAAGAATCTCTCGGATTTGATGCATGATTTCATCATTTTCCATCAGTGAGTGTCGATAGAATGGTCCATTAGGTAGAGGGGTGTCAAGGGTAAGATCAATTGGATGCTTGACTTGGAAGTGTGTCGGTACCCCTATAGGTGAGGAGAATATGTCTCAGTATTCTTCCACGATTCTGTCCACTTGCTTCTGCTGCAAAGAGAGGCTATATGTAGAGGCCATGTATGTGGCAGTGACATTCTTCTCACTGTGAGCACGAATCACAAAGAAGATTAAATTATCGATCGGTGAAATGACCTTACTGCATTGCTTAACATAGATTAAAGAAATAACAGTAGGCGAAGCTACCTTTGGAATCATGTACAATAGTCTACCCAAAGTAATAATAACATTGCGAGGTATAGACTCATACACAACATGACGCTTCCACAAATATGGTTTTCCTAAAAGTACATCACAAACCTCAAGGGGAGAAATATCACACTGTACCTCATCTTTGAAAGGCTTGATGTCGTAGGCAGATGACACTGTTGGCTGACACAGAGATCTCTTCCTTGGCGAAGCTAGCTGATGGTGTAGGGTTGCGGGTGCGGTGTCATTGGTAGGTCCAGTCGCTTAAAGAACTTTGTGGAAATCAGGTTCTTCTGACTACCGCTATCGATAATGAAATGAAGAGGAGCCCACTTTACCCACATCTGTGAGTGAAAGAGGCGTTCCCCTTCCTCTAGTTCGCTTGGTCGGACTTTGGTTGTAGCAACAGTGGCACTGGGTTCAACATCAATAATCTGCTTCCCTCCTTCAGGATTTGATTCAGAATCAAAATTGACCTCTGAATTGGAAGCCTTCAGTTCAGCCATGAGGGATTTCTTTGAGTGACATTCTTCGATGTTGTGCCAAGGGATTTTATGGTACTCACACCATTTTCCCGTGTCCTTCTTCATCTTCTCATTGCCCTTCTTGTGTTGCAGCTTGGACTAGTTGTCCCAAGGGAGACCATATCAACTTGGTCCCTTGTTGTGTGGGTTGGGTCTGCCTTTTCCCTGCTTCGGTTGTGAGGGGTTTGCAGATCCAAACTCTCACCTTTTCTACTTAAATTCCTACTCGATCTGGCAGCATATCTATAAGTCATGCCCAATGAGGCGATGTCCAGGAACTCCATTTCTGTTTGAATGTATCTATGAAAATAGCCATGGTATTTGAGCACTATATGATGCTCAGAGTCTTCGATACCCAATTTGGTTCATAGGGTATGGAAAATATTGGTGAAATCTGGTACTTTCTGGTCCCTTTCTTAACGTAGGGTGGTCCATCTGGCGCACTGGTACTTGTAGCTTCCAACAGGGTAGTATTTTTCTTTAATGACATCCTGGAAGGAATCCCATGTAGGGGCCACCACAAACATTGTAGATTCCTCCATGTCCCTTTTCTTAGAGTGAGTATCCCACCAGTCTTTAACATGGGGAACAACCTTGAGGAGTGCAAAAGTGATATTTTCCCTATTGGAAAAATTGTGGACCGAAAAATACCCTTCGAGCAGATTCAACCATTTATCTACAAAATATACATCTATCAATCCTTCAAATAATGGAATATCAAAATTTACTTGTACCTTGAAGGGGGTTGCATGTCCGCTTGATGAAGATGCTTCTCCTGTGGGCAGTTGTCGAAGGATTTGCACGAAGTTGTCCATCATTTCGTTCCTTTGTCCTGCGAGGGCTTCTTCGAGCAAAATTTTAATAGGATCTCTTGCTCCATCATCTTTCTTTTCATCCCCCATGGGTTTTTGTCGAGCTTGGCACAACCGATCTTATAATGGATCGATTGGTTCAAGTCCCAACTTCTTGTACCCAAATCTTATCGGGGACATGCACAAAGAAAAATACATGAAGAGCAGACCGTTATGATACCACTTATCCGGATTTAGGAACGAAATGAATTGATTAATAGAATGAATACAATAAACACAGATATATGAGGAATAACACAAATATCCAGTGAACAATATCTTCTATTGAATAATAAAATAGGCTGAAACTGTAAAACTGCAGAACTGAAACACTTGCTCGAATGGTGGTAGCTATCTCTGAGAAGAGATGTGGCTGCTATGCGCATCCGTATGAGTAGAATGGATTGCAATGAGGCTCCAACGACCTTTTTGATATTACTCATGAATTCAAAAACCATAGACATCCAAAAGACTAACCTAGATGGTGAAACGCCAAAAGTCATGTGGGCCCCTATGGGTAAGTTGGTGTAAGTTGGTACCTCAACTTCCCAGGGTCGTAACTTTTGCATACGACCTCGATTTTAGGCACGTGATAGCCTGTTGGAAAGGTCTTTCAGAGAACTACACATTCCATCATCAAACTTTGACTTCATCTACAGTTTGACTATGGTGAGCCAAGAAAACAACGTTTAGGGCCCCAAAACAGCCATGGAAGTACAACAAGATGTGATGACATGAAAACATACAAAATAAGCCAGTTGGATTAGGTGAGAGGCCACCAATATCCACCTAGACGATGTGTGGGGCTTCAGACAACCCCAGAAGTGTAGAACCCACAATTACAAGAAGTATAGAAGAACGTGCTGAACAAAAATGGACGAGAGGAGACAGTTGGAATAGGTGGATGGCCACCAATATCCACCCGGATCAATCATCTTTTATATATACATATACATCCTAACATTAAAAAAAAAACATTTTAACTTTGAGTCTTTTAAATATAAAGAAAACTTACAACAATATCAAATTAATTGTGGTACATGCCACAATCTCATAGTGTTGGAAGTCTAGATTATGTAATTCGAAGGATGCGGTACATGTACATAAGAAACATCCCATAGTGTTGGAAGTATAGATTATGTAATTCAAAGGATGTGGTACATGTACATAATAAATATGGAGAGACACAAAAGACAAACCATCAAAACATTAACATTAGTTTGAGTACTATGTTTAACATTATAATATAAATTGAGTATATATAATATATCCTAATTAAAATTTTGAAAATAACAGTATGATTAAATTTATGGTTTTGTAGCATGTAGTTAAATTTTAGGAATACAGAAAGTTTTTTTTAATATTTTAGTTGAAAATTGTATAAAGAGTTTATGAAAGGAAGGCAATGCATTTTATGAATTGGAAGATTGGGTGAGGTGTGATGCTTTTTATGGACTATTTTGTTCTTAGTTCATGTAGGGAGAATTAGTCACTATGCTAATGTAATATCCCCCGGTAGTGCCCCAGTTTTATTATGAATTGTAATCATGTTTATAGGTTGGTGAGCCAAGTGTATATAAGTTGGTGGGCTTATGTGTTTATTAGGTCGGAGAGACTAAGTGTTAAAGACCAAGAGCCTGATTTTGTATATGTAACTATGCAGATCATTAATAAAATATAAACCTCGTTGTGTGCAGACCGACCACAAAGAAAGAGTTATGGGGGACTAAGCTTCCACAAGGTTTGGTAAGGGAGGAGGCTAAGTGTGTGGGACTAGGGGCTAAGCTAGGGGGCTTACCTCTAAAGGGGATAATAATTTATTATTATTTCTTGAAGGCTAAGGTGGACATGTTGAGTGTTTTCCTAAGTTTTTGTAAAGGGAACGTGTGCTAAGTGGAACTCATGTGGCTCCAGGAAGATAAGTGTCAACATAGGTGCATGTAGTTAAAAGTTGAAGCGTCAGTTGTGTTGTGGGTTCATGGGTCATTCTTCCAACCTCCGCGTGAGTTCGTTGGTCATTCAACCATCCAGAGTCTAAATCCGTTTTGCCTCTGCAATTGACCTCTTTGTTGTTTCATGATCACAAACCCAGTGAGAACCCGTGGGAAAACCGACAGACTGAGCCACGTCTTCCATGAAGCCAGAGCATCCTGTATATGTCTGTGTCGTGTGTGTGTCATAACGGTTGGTTTTTACGGCCACAAAGTTCCTCGATTGAGGGTGGCTTGCTGCTGTCGAATGTTTCTTACTTAGCCATGTTGTGTCTTAGTGTGGACGGTTGTCATTTTTGGATGTCCATACCCAATTTTTGGTTGCCACTATCATCCCTGTGTGAATGAGTGTTGAACCGTTGCTATTGTCCTCACCTGGCTAGAGCTGAGTCAAGGAGTGTGCTGAAGAAGAAGGTTTTCAGGCCCGTGGTAGAAGAGGCAGGTTGTTAGGCCTATGAGAAACTCTCTCCAGGTGAGAGAGTCTGATGGGAAGTGGTTTTCTCCCAGAGAGATTCCAACACCAGCTACAGAGCTCTAAGAATTCTTGATCTGGCCTGTTGTTGAGACCCAGAGAGGGAGGTGAAGAACCGATGGACTATGCTTGTGAAGGTGTATACTCTTGGGTGGAACAGACATGTGGGGAATGAGAGTCTGTGAGTAGTGGGTGTAAGAAGGCTCATAGAGAGAATCCTTCTGGTTGCTTTGTGCAGTTTCCTGTAACCTCATCCTAGTATAGGATTCCCTTGCTCTGGGTGGAGCTTGGTCCCAACTCAGGGGTGACCCACTACTGAGCATGATGAGCAGCATGGTCTATGGTTGGGAGGTTCATGGAAGGTTTGCATGTAGTTGGTGGAGTTACTCTAGTTTCAGTTTCAAAGATAAGTATCATCATGTGTTTAATTTCAATTAAAATGCGTGTCTGTGATGCTTGTAATATTATCATGTATTCTATTGCAAGTGGAATTATTGTTAATTATATTTAATTCTATATGATGGCAGTAACTCTATATTAAATGTGTTAATTTGATTTAATTCATATTATATATAAGTGTATATTCTGCAGTAGTGGCATTTCCCGGCCTGTGGGTGGTCGGGGATGTTACAATATGGTATCAAAGATTTAAAGGATAACTTAAGGTTGTGTTGGTAGCTTTACCCGGTCTTTGGAAGGCCGGGGATGTTACAATATGGTATGAAAGCATGGTTACAACATTGAGCTTGGATGGGCCATGTTATTGGAAGTTGAAGCAAGAGTTTCGGAAGGAGTTGTTGTCGAAATGGACAAAACTCAAGTTATGACCCATGGTTTCAATGTGGAGCCTAGATGCACTGGGTAAGTGGTCATTGGACCCAAGGTTTCAAGAGGAAATTGTGTCTGGAGCACCAATTTCAAACCTCAAAACCTTCCTGTGTGCCAAGAATTTACCTTGGCCGTGTTATGAAGCTTAGGAGGAGTAGTGTTGTTGTAAAACCATGACAAAAGTGGTATTGGACCACAGAGTAATGTGGACCTTAGGATCTGTTCGGGAGAAGGAGAATCCTTCACGTCCGTCAAATATGGTAATGTTGTGAGGCAGTTAGCCGTGAATTCCTTTGGAAATCCGTAGAGTAACAGGGTTTGTTCTACGTCGTAGGATCTGTTCAAAAGGAAGGGAAATCCCTTATGATCGTCAAATCTGGGGAAGGTTTAGAGGAGTTAAACCGGAAGCCCTTCGAACTTCATAACTTTAGTGAAGCATGATGCCAGAAACAAGAGAAGGGAAGAAGCCCGAAGGTCTGAAGTGGATCTACACCGTAGATCTGGAGAGGAGAGCTTGACCGTTGGATCAACCAATGTCGAAAGGTCAAACGCAGTAGTGAAGGGCGAAAGCTCTCGAAGAGCCGAAGTAGTGAGTCATGATGGTGTCACTTGGTTTGACGTGGACACATGGGTTGTGTGCCACGTATAAGTGGGTTTTGAACCCGTAGAAGTTTGAATTCCATATGGAACGTGACATGTGACACCCATTTGATTGGGCCACGAGTCAGCCACTAATATTCCACCACGTGGCACTCTGTATGAGCATTGTTAGTGGGACCCAAGGTTACATAAATTAGTTAAATTTCGGAGTACCCACACTGGTGTTGATCATGATACATCAAGATCGACAACCAGGAGGTATTGCAAGGACCCAAGTTGCACGAGAGTTAATTCTTGAAGGTGGTCCTACAATCCAAACCGCAGTTTCACCGAGGGGATACGTGTCAATGTCAAAAGAATTTCGGGATGAAAGGTGGGTTAATCCAAACCATCATTGCATGCCCCCGCAATTGGAAAAACCTTAAGCAATGTGACGTAATGATATCACCAAAGGTGACATGGAAGGGTTCGGAGATTAAAGGTCGGATGTGAAATCCTCTGAAGCCCCAAAACTTCGATGATCCAAAGATCTGAAACACAGACACCTGAGGTTCCATAGTAAGTGTCAGTCATCGAATGTTGAGTAGACGTGGATGGTTGATCAATCCTACTTCACGAGTTTTGTAATCTGGAGCTCCGAGAGATTGTTGTGTGGTGCTTTGAAAATTTTTGAAGATGAAGGCTTGAGTAAGTGCTTATTGATCTAGTGCTTGGTCATGACCCATGGTCACGTGGGTTGGGGACTGAGAGAAAGGGTCTAGTGCTCGAAAATGATTACAGAGCAGAGAAGATCTTGGAAAGAAAATAAAATCTAAATGTTCTCTTAAATTAGATTGGTTTGAATGCACAAATTGGTAAAGTATTGAATAAGTTTCAATTGTTTCTATTCTTTGATTTTTCGAGTGCAAGCAGTGCACATTGTCCGCAAGGAGTGCGTTCACAGGAGTAATTTAACCTCAGAGAAGCTCATGAGAGATACCATTGAACCTTCATCAGTAGAAGTGCAAGGAGTGCACATGAAGAACTCTATGTTGAGTTCAGAGAGAGATAGAGTCACTGAGAACTCTGTAGGGCTCTGCCAGGCAGGCATCGAGAAAGTGCAAGTGTGCACAGAGAGAAATCTTTGTCAAGTTCAAGGAGAAGAGTATCATAGGAGGATACTCATAGAGTTGTTGAACACTCTATAACAAAAACTCAGTAAGGTGTGCTTTGAGCAGAAGGTTGCCAGGAGGGCACGAAGTCTTCCTTTGAAAGGAAACAGAAGGGCCAAGACCCTTAGGAGATTGAGTAAATTGAAAATCTTAGAAGAGATAACACAAGGAGTGTGTGGGAGACAAACTCATTCCAAGTCCTAAAGCTTAGAAGAGATAATTCTTATGAGAGCGAAGACGAGATCCAAGAGGCACACTTGTAGGAGAAAGGTCAAAGGTTGAAGCCTTTGAACACTGAAAAAATCTTCCAAGGCGGAAGAAATCAAAAGATCATAAGGAGGAGTGACAACAACCATTAGATTAGTTGTGGGGAGGATCCTAGACCATTAGATCAATGTCCAACAGAACAAAGGAAGCACAAAGGAGAGGAACAGATCCCATATGTTGGGTCTGAGAGCGAAGGACCAACAACCATTGGATCTGGAGGTAAGTGCATGAGGCTTAACCCTTGTGTGCACAGGAGAGTGGACTTGTCAAAGTCTCAAAGTGATTTGGGGTTGTCCATCGTCAAGGAGAACAGGTGGCGTAAGATTTACAACTTCAGAAGTTTGTAGACAAGGAGGAAGAGAAACAACTGAAGTAAATCTTGGTCGTTGATCTGAAAGTGGACGCATGGCGCCAAATATGGAACTTCAGGTATAGAGCACTCTAGAGGAAAGGAGAGGGTGAAAGCGTTGAAGTCCTGAAGGAGATATCGATCATTGATCGAGGAGGAGGTCGAAGGACCGTTGATCTGGTCTTGTTTGGAAAGAGTCGAAGTCCCGAAGAAAATCAGGGCCATTGATTTGGAGAGGACGTGTGGCAGAAGATCCGTCACTCCAAGGAAATTCACTCCGGAGATTTGTGTGTGTGGAGACGTGAGAAATATCGAAGTCCGAAGAGCCACAGTTCATTAGAACCATCCGATTGTTGAGAAAAGGTGTCAATAGATCTTCCACTCCGAAAGATTGTGATACGGGGAAAAGAAGATAGTTGAGAGTTGAAACTCCCGAGGGCCGGAGAGCCAGAATAAACCATAGTCGTTGATTTGGAAGGGACCTACGTGTCAACATATCATGTAGATATGGGATCGCGTGTGGAAGGAGGATAGATAGCAACCGTTGATCGTGGATCATCACCAAGGGATTGGAGATCCACAAACGAGCTGGATTGCAGAGGCAAAAACTTGCTCGGATGTTAAAAATATGAGAGCGGGCTGGAATTTAAACCATGGTTTTAGAAAAAGGATACGTGGCAGCTTGAGGTGAACTGCGGGGTGAAAAGCGGATTGGTCTAAAACCACTCTTTCCCGCACCTGCAATCACACACTTACGTGAGGTCATATCCCACGGTCTTATGAAGGAAATGGATAATGAAAAAGGAGCTAGCGCCTGAAACTCGACATTTCAGAAGCGTGCAGACAGAGAGTGTGGGTATCACAGGACCTATTCCTAAAGGAGAAAAGGGGGCATGTGTATAATTGTTTTGGGTTCAATCACGAGCCCAAAGAGCCAATGTAACTCAGAAGTTTGAAATATCCTTTGAATAGGAGGTCAGCAGACCCCATTGAGGTAGGGGCACTGCGTCAAAAGTGCTCAGGGAAGAAATAGTCATGTACAGTGACTACCGTGAGAGCACAAGAAGATTCAGGAATCCAGGAAGAATTGAAGAATTATGGGATCAGCAAGGAAAATTTTTATAGGGAGAATGAAGTTGTTGCAATTTCTATGGCAACAAGTATGTTATGGATTGTTGGGTCAACCAAAGGAAAGAATGCTTGTGTGTTTGCAAATGTTGTTTGTGATGTTGTTGCATAAGGAGGGAAGAAACATAAAGCTGAAGTGTTGGTTATAGGTTTGATAAAAGAAGCATGAAAGCTTCTACTACCATCAGACATTCAAGTAGTATAAAATTTATTAATGACAGTCATGCAGGTATGAGTTTTTATTACTCTTTTTGCATAATTGCTGAAAGGAAATTTAGGTAATAATTTCCTCAGCCACAGTTATTTTATAAAATCATAGGGTTATATTATTGAATGCATACCACTGGATGTGGTAAAGGTTGGAGGCCTGTATTAATTCAAATCTTTTTAGCTTATGGATGCACACACTGACATAGTAGAATGTCATGTTAATTTGGTTATGGGGTAATAAAAAAAGAATTAAAAGACAAGAACTTGTTATAAGAATGAATGCTAGTAAGCTAGTCATGTATGAGACTGGGACATGGTTGGATATGACAAGGTACATATATGGAAAGTTTATGAGACACATAGGTACTAAAATATTCCTACCTTTAAATAAAACTTGGTCTGCAACCTTTTTTCTAACACTAATAAAAACCACAGAATTATATTCTTGGTGTAGTGTTCAGGTTGAAAAGGAAGGCATCCAATTAATTAGGAAGACAATAGGAAGTGTGTGGAGAATGTGTCAACACATTGGCCAGAATTCCAACTCACGGATGGTGAGATACATGACTGAGATAAAGAGCATTATGTAATTCAATGCAGGGTGCACTGAATAAATAGGCATTGAGAGTTGTACTCATGTCTAGCAAGGGGTAGAGTTGCTCTCATACATGATGGAATTGTATACTTAAATGCACTTTGTTGAATGCATTTTGTGAGTGCATGTATATATGTTTTTGGCATGGAAATAATTATACCAATGGTGGAAATTTTGCTAACTCAGGAAGTTGAGAACATTTCAGGAACTGTTAAACATTGCAACAAGAAAGTTGCAAGGCAGGTAGTCATGGGAATAATGACTACAGAAAAATTTCATGTTCAAAAAATTGAAATAATAAACTTACTGTTATAATTATGAACATGCATATGCATAGAATGATTATTCATTCTATTTGGTTAAATTGTTTGGTAATTGTGATTGAATTTCTAGGTGCGTGCAATTCTAAGAGAATTGCATAAGGTGTTGTACATGTTGAATTATGATGTATAGAAAATACTGACAATTTGTTGGCTGTATGCAAGAGGAAGCATTATAGGAAAAATGGTATGCAATTTGCTGCCTATGGAAAATCACAAGGATGGTTGCATTCATATTATGGAAACAACCAAGATGAATCATGAAATAGAATTTCATGTTTTGGGGATAAAAGTTGGATTCCCTTTTGAACTAATTGGAGTTCCTAAATGAATTATTTTATTTTTTCTCATGATAACTGCATGTGGGTGATGCAAATGAGATGATGTTGATTAAAGTTAGAATGTTGAATACAAAGAGTAGCTCGGGGAAGATGCTGATTGGAAATATCTGAGGGTAGTTGGAACTCTGGGAGCCATGGTGCTCTAAGACCTCCTGAGCCAGCCTATTGCTGAAGCCCAAGTAAAGGGAGGTGTAGCATCTGATGGATGGTGTGATAGTGAAGGTGTACACACCTAGGATGGGACAAGCATGAGGGGAAGAGAGACCATTGGTTGGAGTGTTGTTGAGGTTTGAATGGTTGGAATGCTACTGAGGTTTGGTACCTTGGCCTATACCATGTGGATATGGATTGTGGACCATGGCTATCTTGGGAAGTCATTGCCCTGATGGATTCATAGCCCTGCTTAGGGGTGGAAGGTTTTCTCAAATAAAAAGATAAGTAAAATTCTCTATTTATTATATGTTGTGTATGTTGTATACAGGTTATAATGTTATTAGAATTGTTTGTATATACATATATATACATTGCATTACTTGCATCCATGACTTTACATAATGTGTTTCATGTTTCATTGCTTAATAAATATATACCCAATGTTAATCATGTTATTGATTGGAATGTGATTCAGGTGGAGCAAGAAGGTGTCTTGCAAGTGCATCCGGTGCGCATATTGGACTAGAAGAGAAAACATCTCCGGAATCGATCCATAGGGCTTGTAAAGGTCCAGTGGACCTGATACGGTCCTGAGGAAGTGACATGGGAGCATGAGGATGTTGTGCGGGTAGAATACCCACATCTTTTTGAGATTTTAGAAATCTTGTTGATGTTGTGTAAAGAGTTGCACTGAGGACAATGCAAAAATAAGGGGAGGGGATTGTAATATCCCCCGGTAGTGCCCCAATTTTATTATGGATTGTAATCATGCTTATAGTCTGGTGATCCAAGTGTATATAAGTTGGTGGGATTATGTGTTTATTAGGATGGAGAGCCTAAGTGTTAAAGGCCAAGAGATTGATTTTTTATATGTAACTATGTAGATAATTAATAAAATATAAACATCACTGCATGTAGACTAACCACAAAGAAAGAGTGATGGGGGACTAAGCTTCCACAAGGTTGGGTAAGGGAGGAGGATAAGTGTGTGGGCATAGAGGCTAAGCTAGGGGGCTTACCTCTAATGGGAATAATAATTTATTATTATTTCCTGAAGGCTAAGGTGGACATGTTGAGTGTTGTCCTAAGTTCCTATAAAGGGAACATGTGCTAAGTGGAACTCATGCGACTCCAGGAAGACAAGTGTCGACCTGGGCACATGAAGTTAAAATATGAAGCGTCAGTTGTGTTGGGGGTTCTCAATTCATTCTTCCAACCTCTGCGTGAGTTCGTTGTTCATTCAGGCATCCAGAGTCTGAACCCATTTTTCCTCTGCAATCGACCTCTGCGTTGTTTCCATGTTACGAACCCAGTGAGAACCTGTGGGAAAACCAATGAACTGAGTCGTGTCTTCCATGAAGCCCGAGCATCCTGTATATGTATGTTTCATGTGTGTCGTAATAGTTGGATGTTATGGCCATGCAGTTCCTCGACTAAGGGTGGCTTGTTGTCGTTAGTTGTTTCTTACTGAGCTGTGTTGTGTCTTAGTGTGGACGATTGTCATTTTTGGACATCCATACCCAATTTTCGGTTGCTACTGTCATCCCTGTGTGAATGAGTGTTGAAACGTTGTTGTTGTCCTCACCTGGCTTGAGTTGAGTCAAGGAGTGTGTTGAAGAAGTGGGTTGTAAGCCCTGTGGTAGAAGAGGCAGGTTGCCAAGCCTATGAGCAGATCTCTCCATTTGAGAGAGTCTGCTGGGAAGTGGTTTTCTCCCAAAGAGAGTCAAACAACATCTACGAAGCTCTGAGAATTCTTGACCCAGCCTGTTGCCGAGACCCAGAGAGGGAGGTGAAGCACCGATGGACTGTACTTGTGAAGGTGTATACTCCCGAGTGCAACAATCATGTGGGGAATGAGAGTCCGTGAGTAGTGGGCATAAGAAGGCTCTTGGAGAGAATCCTTTTGGTTGCTTTGTGAAGTTTCCTGTAACCTCGGCCTAGTCTAGGATTCCCTTGCTCTGGGTGGAGCTTGGTCCTAGCTCAGGGGTGACCTACTACTGAGAATGATGAGTAGCATGGTCTATGGCTGGGAGGTTCATGTAAGGTCTGCACGTAGTTGGTGGAGTTACTCCAGTTTCAATTTAAAAGATAAGTATCATCATGTGTTTAATTTCAATTAAAATGCATGTCTATGATGCTTGTAATATTATCATTTATTCCATTGTAAGTGGAATTATTGTTAATTTTATTTAAGTCTGTATGATGGCAGTAACTCTATGTTAAAATTGTTAATTTATTTAATGCATATTATATGTAAGTGCATATTCCGCAGTAGTGGCATTGCCCGGCTTGTGGGTGGTTGGGGATGTTACAGCTAATAACACATGTCTCTTATTTGTTGGATCTTACTCTAAGCCTACAAATATTGTAGAGATTAGTGATCAATATGGATGATGGTATCCTTACCAAATAAATAATACTTTCATTTCTTCATTGGTTGAACCAAGGCATAAAGATCCTTGTCATATGTAGGGTAGTTCAATACTACTCCGTGTAATAGTTTTGAATGATAGTAGACCAGTCTTCCCCTTGCATTAATACTACTCCCATTTCATACCCACTAGAATCAGTTTCTATGTCAAAAGACTAAATTGCAAGTTAGTTAGTGTTAGGACTAGGGATTGACTAATATTCTGATTTAGTTCTTCAAGGGATTTCCACTGATTCTTACCCCACTAGAAACTCTTTCTACTAGTTGTTATAGCAAGAAGTGGCATGGCCATAGTTGAAAATGATGCTTATATGAACTTTCTTAATATTGGGAAACTCCCACAAAACTCCCAACTTCTATGACATTAGTAGGAGTGGGCCATTTAAGTATGGCCTCTATATTTGTAGGATCAATCTTCAACTCACCCCCGCCAATCACATGCTCAAAGTACACCAAGTATTACTTAGAAAACTCACACTTATTTATGTTTGCTAGCAACTCATGTTTCATGTTTCCTTAGTGTCTCTAAAATTTGCTTCATATGTAACATATGTTTGACATCCCAAGTAGAACTAAAAATCAAAATATCATCTAAGTAAATTATGCCAAATGAATCTAGGAATAGACATAATACACCATTCATTAAACACATAAAAATAGTCGATGCATTACTCAAACCAAAATGCATCACTAACTACTCACATAGACCTTGGTTCATCTTGAAGGAAGTCTTCTTCATTGACCTAGACTTGATGATATTTAGATTTCAAATCCATCTTCACGGAGTACTTTACATGTTTTTGATTTAACAATGCATAGATTTGGGGAAAAGGGTACTAATTATTGGAAGTGATCTTGTTTGAGCTCCCTAATCAATGCACATTTTCCAAGTTCCTTCCCTCTTTGGTCCAAAAATGATCAGGGAACTACATGTTGAAATACTTGGACTTATGACCCCTTGATCTAACAATTTTAGCAACTGCTTATTCATTTCATCTAACTCTAATATGGATTGTCTCTATAGTCGTATATTTGGAAAAGGAGAGTATGGAAGTAATTGTATCTCATGCTCCATTTTTGTAAGGCCCCTTCCTTGGAGATGGAAATGGGTAACCCTATCCATCCATTGAGATGATCATTGGCATGCTTTAGTTGGTTGCAACAATAGGTTGCAAGTCCAGATGAACATACCTTGGGCTATCTTGTATGATGGCAAGGCACGCTTATGTGCCAGAGAGCTTGGCAGAGAGATTTGGAAAATTATGGTAGCAAGATGAGTGTTGTCATTTGGGATCTCTTATACACTACAAGGAGAACACCTTTTTGCAGAGGCTTTTACAAAAGCTCCCCCAAAAATCTATCCCTTCTTTATTTATAGCTGAGGTAGTTAGAGGAGGAAAGCGACCGAAGGTTTTTGTGGAGGTTTTTCTATCGGTGCACCTTTAAGGTATATACGCACCAATGCACACATAAACAATAATGCATAGATGTTTAAATTTTCAAAAGCACCATAATACATTATAATAAAAATAACAAGCATCAATCAAAAAGTGTTGTTAAACATTACACCCCAGTGCCTATAATTTTTGTTAGGCGCATCGGGGCAAGGCAAAAAAAAAATACCAAACTGATTTTCATTGTTACAATGCATCACATGCTTCCAAAATCACAAGAAAGAATCAGTGCTCATCCTCCTTCCAAAGACACCATGTTTTCGTTGCTCTACAATGAATTGGATAGCTCGATTGGTAGATTCCACACATTTCTAAATTTTTGAAATTACCATGAATTTTAATTTTCTCTCAATGATGGAACCATGCCTCCTCATGATATAAGAGTCGGGGTAAATTGTTTATTACCTTCCCATTTTCATTTTAATCCAATTAAAATTTGAATTTATCTTGAAATTTGCCATTTTTTTCCAATTTCGTGCGGTGCACCTTAACGCTTTGGCTCACCCTGAAGTGGTATGTCCTATATTAAAATCACAGTAAGAACCAAAACCAGTGTATCTAATATAACCATAAACACCAGTGTCATTCAATGAAGAGCACCAAGATAATTTTTAAAAACAAATTCGGTGCTCTCATAGCACCTGCACACGGATGTCTCGTTGATGAGAGAAACGTTGAGACAGGTTTCATCCATCTTGGTTAGATATAAAAATCATTCATATTAAACAGAAGTATGGGGTAGGAGTTATACATTGAGTTTCAAAGAGGGAATCTCACATTCGATCAATAATATTGCTTCTAATTTGTATACCAATTGGAAGAGTGTAAATCTAGTGGTGGTTTTAACTGAAATTTGATGAGCCCAAAGTGCAGAGAAGAGTTGCAGATTCAAAGAGGTTTTGTTCACTCCCACCATGCATTGAAACATGGTTTTTAGGAATTTCTTGATGGCTTCAACTTTTCCATTTTCCCGAGTATAGTAAGGGGATTAATTTTCATGGTGAAAACCTAATTTGGTGCGCAATTCTCCCATCATCTAGTTTTGGAAATGGGATCCATGATCAGTTACAATAGCTTGTGGGACACCGAATCGAGTGATGATGTGATTGAACACAAAAAGTGTTGCATTTCATCCATCGTTAAGGAATGTAGGCATAGACTCGGCCCATTTAGTAAAATAATCGACATCAAAGATAATATAATTGTGCCCCCTGGTTGAGGTAGGCTTAAATTGCATGAAATTTATACCCCATTTGGAAAAGGGGTCGACGGAGACAATGGAATGAAGTGGAGCGGGGTGGGTACATGATTTCTTCTGAAATATCTAACAGGGTGGCATATTTTAATGGCCTCAATGAAATCTTTGAATATGGAAGGCCAAAAATACTTGGCACACAACATTTTTTGGGTTTTAGCCATCCCAGAAAGATGACCTCCACAAGCTCCAAGGTGACAATCATTTAAAACTTGTTCAACCTATTCATGGTTTAAGAAATGTCATATAACAATATCAATGCCACTATGGTACAAAGTGTCGCCAATGATAAGGTAGTGCTTTGAATGGTGTCTAATGCGACGTCATTCATCACATGAAATGTCAAGCTGAAAGTGTTGGGTCTAGAGATAGAGAAGAATATCTCCATGCCATGGATAAGACATACTAATGAGGAACAATGATTCATCAGGAAGAGAATTGTTGGGCTCAATATTCTCATCAGTATGGGGAAGATCACAAATTAATTCCGCAAAAACCAACGATTTCTTAGCTTTGGGTTTGGTAAACTCAAGATCGGATTCTTGGAGAATGACGATCCATTTCAAATATTTTCCCCCAAGTACTTGATGATTCAAGATGTGGTAGATGGGGTTCGAGTCTGCAATGATCGTGGTAGTGCATAACATAATATAGTGGCGAAATATTTGGACAACAATAACTGCTTCCAAAGCCAACTTTTCGATATGTGAATATCAGAGTTCGGGACCTGATAGACTCTTACTTAAATAGTATATCACATGTTCAGTGTCATCATCATCCTCTTGTACTAACACCATAGCAATAGTGTAAGTAGAGGAAACCAAATAAAGGATGTAATCTTTTGCATAGTTGGGTGGATTCAAAAGTAGTGTATTCGTTAAAGCATGCTTGAGATCATCAAATGAGTGTTGAGAAGTTGCATCCTAGATGAAAGGGGCATCTTTTTGCAACAATCTCATGAATCCTTTAGTAATTTCAGCATAATTGAATATAAAATGACGAAGAAAGTTTTTCTTCCCTAGCAAAATTTGCAGTTGGGTAAGGTTGTTGGGAGGGGGTAAAGAGAGAATGGATTTGACTTTTAAGGGATCCACCCTAATCCCATATTTGGATACTACGAAGTCGAGGAGTCGCCCTGATTCAACAATGAAAATGCATTTATAGGGGTTCAAACGTATGTTTTAAAACCTGCATCTAAGAAACATGGCCCTTCGATGACCAATATGATCTCGTTGATGAGTTGAGTGACTTGGTAGGTCATCAAGATAAGGTTCAACGATATGTTTGATGTCGTGGAACGCATACGACATAGCCCACTGAAAAGTGGCTCCAGCATTTTTAAGGACAAAAGGTAATTTTCGATAGGAGAAATTCCCCCATGGGCAAATGAAGGTTGTTTTGTGTTGATCAACTAGAAAAATGTTGATCTAGTTATATCAAGAAAATCCATCCATAAAAGAGAAAATGACGCTTCTGGTGCAATTATCAATAATTTGGTTGATAAAGGGTGTAGGGTAATTGTCCTTTGGACAAGCCTTATTAAGATCTTGATAATCGACACAAACACAAATTGTCCCTTGTTTCTTGGTGACCAAAATGATGTTGTAAACCCATTCGGTCAGAGGGATGGGATAAATAAAACTAGATTTTAATAATTTTTCAACTTCTGCCTTGATTGCCGCGGTTTTTTTGGGATGAATCGGGAAAATTTTCTATCTCACTAGTTTGACTCCTAGGTAAGTTTTGATTTCATTCACAACTATCGAAGGATCGATCCCTGGAATTTATTCGTAGCTCCAAGAGAATATGTCACATAATTCTTTAAACAAGGCGGTATAAGTTTCAACCTCTTCAGTTGAAAATTTGGCACCTAGTTGTATGTTTTCCACAATACCTTCTTTTATAGATATGTCGACAGTAATCATGTGAGAGATATTTCCCAAATTCCCCTCAGAGATGGTATATTGAGTGAGTATCGGAGATTAGGGAGAGTCGAGGATATCGGTAGGAAATATAGAGGAAATATCTTTCTCAATCTCATCCAAACTGGGAAGAAAGGATGAACGATGATGTTTTTCATCCCATGGTGCCTCCTCGATAATAACCATTTCCATAATAGATTCATCTGATGGAAAAATCTATAGTATGTAATCGAAAGTGGAGGATAGAGAATCTAACCAGGATGGTAGCGAATATGAAGTAGACACCAATAGATGTTGGTCATCCAATGAAGGAGAGGTAGACTGAATGGCGTTGTATTAGTCATCTATGGGACTAAGTGGCATAGTGTCACCTAGTGTATCAAACTCTAAGGGACTAGGTACTATCCATGGATCAGATGATTCGAAGGATTGATGTACCATAGCTGAAATCATATTAATTGTTGCAACGTGTTGCGTGGTTGGAAGAAGAGGTGTAGGGAAAGTACCCATGAAGGAAGAATATTTCAGGAGACCTACCCCAACACTTTCATAATTAATTTTTGAGTCTCCCAGAAATGGAATATTGTTGGTTGTTTGAGTGTGAGTATCAGAGGTGCAGTAATCTAACTGATTGATGGTCACAATTTTACGTTGATGAGAGAATTGGACACATCGAAAAAATGATGAAGTGACGATAGTCATAGCATAGAACCAACTTCTCCCTAGCAACAAGTTATAATCGAGGGGGGCATCAACTACTTCACCATCTATAGAAATAGTTTTTCCTCCCAGTTGAATGACTAAATATTGTAATAATCCATGAGGTTGGAAACCTCTTCCATCAAATTCTCTCAACATGGTGGGAGATTGATTAAGACTAAGTGATTTAAGGCCTTTCCAACAATCCAAGGACATGACACATGTGGATTCCCCCTCATCCAAGATCGTGCGATGAATATGTTTATTATGGAAAATGTCATCGATTTGGAAAGAAAGTTGGCGAGAGAGTCGTGATTTGAAATTATCCAGGTTGAACATGATATTATTGGATTACTCGATATCTATATCTCCAATGTCTTCCAAGAGATTTCTACGTTGGCTAGGGCAGTGTTGTAGAACTTCGAGAGTTGACATAGTGCAAGGTGCTTGGGCCAAATCTTCAACAATGTTGTATTTTTGAGCGACTTGATAATTAGGATTAAAGGTCAACTTTCAGATTGTGCTCCTGGGTGGGTGTAGGATAGAGTCAAAACTTGATTTCTCAATCTGGAGTGGTCCATATGGAGGAGTAAATGACGTGGATGGTGGATACGGTGCTACTCTAGTAGTTACATGTTCCTTACCGGGTTTACCTAGTGGTGTGTCATACGTCATAGTGTGAGTGGTCAAATCTACCCCATTAAACATATAAATGTGTGCACTCAATGAAGCTTCCTCATTAGGAGGATGACTTGGATTACTTCTTGTTGGAGGTGCAGGATTTTGTAAAACTAGTGATTATTGTTGTGGAAAAGGATGTGTCAATACAACGGGTTGATAATTTCCTTTAAAACGTTTAGCAACTTCGTCCCGATGGGGATAGTCTCTTGTGTAGTGATCTTCAGCACAAATGAGATAGGGAAATTTTGGTTTGCACTACGGTTTGTTTTCAGTAGCAGGGGCTTGTACTTGTGTTTTTGGATTTTCAGTTTGACTATTGTTTTTCTTGGGTTTATTCTTAGTTTTATTTTCCCCCCTTGATTGTTGTGGAGAAGCAGATTGTACTGCATTCACTTTAGAGAATTGCATTGGGGTGGATTTTATGAGAGTGGTGTCGACCCGGTAACTGGGGCTCTGATTGAATGATCAGTTGTGTCGGTTGACTGTGAATCAGACTGGGTTTTGACAAAACTGATAACTCCATCCGAATAAGCAGCAGAGGATGGTTTTAATGGATCGGTTGATGGACAGGGGGAATTTGGAATCAATTCATACAAAGTACCAGTTTGGGAATAAAAAAAAAACCTAGATACTGGACATGAGAAATGGTTTATTCTTCTATGACCACACCACCCATGTCTACATCTTGAGCAATAGGAGGTAATAGAGATTTGGTGAACTATTCAGCCAACAATTGTTCTGGAATGGTTTCTTTGATAAACCGTCGTCGTCATCTCCATTCATGAATATGATTAGAAATATGTATGGAGTTAGTCTAACGAAGGGAGGTCAAAAGTTCTGTGTCAGTTTCGTAGTAGATAGGAAATTGGAAGAGGGTAAAAAAATCCATAGCAAGTGAATTAAAATCTTGAAAAGTTTCGTGTTATAACTCAATGTACCATTTAGCCACTGAACCTGTAAGTGTACATTGAAAATATGTAAACATATAGAATCATCCATTAGTGAATTTGATGAACACCACAGATGAAAAGTCATAACGTGATTATTAGGTTCTTCACCGAGTTTTTCGTCAAATTTTAGAATATCAGAAGGTAATTTGGCAGGAATGACTGACCAAAAATGGGAGTGTAATATGGAATCATTAGTTAATATCGACAGATCTAGTAGATCTACAGTTTCTAAGAACGGTAACTGTCGATTGGATTGAGGATGATATTGGTGTGGCATAGGAACATCAGTAGGACCGTAAACTGGTTGTCGTGGATAGTTGTATCCGACAGGTCCTCCCATATGTTGTTGATTTTGAATAGCAAAAGTAGGATTCATTTGTTGAGGGATTTGTATAAAAGGATAAGGGAAACCCATTTAGTGATGGGGAGGATAACCAATGTAACCCAGGGGAGGATAGTTAGCTTGACTATTTTTACCCAGATAACTAGTTTGGACTTGGGGAGGGTAACTAGGTTGACCTTGAGAAGGGTAAGGAATTTTCCCTTAGAGAGGAAAAGATGGTTGGCCTTGAGAACCCCAAGTGGGATTTGGGATCCATGGGAAGGGTTGTCTATAATGTAATCCAGAAGTATTGGGATTTAAGATTCCTCCTTGTAGGTTGGGGTTTGATGATCCTCCCTGATGTGGCTGGTGAAAAATTCCTCCCTGGGATGGTCCCTAGGATTGCAGTGGGTTTCCAGTAAACCAAGGTTGGAATTGTCCCCCTGTCATTGGTTGGGTAGCAACTGGGACTTGACCGGTAAAAAGGAGTTTCCTCCCAGTTAGAATTTGTGCATCGAAGGACAGTTGGGCCCCGATAGGGGTTTTCTACTAAATGGGGGTTTCCCCCCAGTAGGGATTTGTCCCGCGGTTGGGTTTTGTTGTATGGCAGGGTTTTGCATCCTTTGATGTGAAGGTGTCCCAATAGGGTTTTGTGGAGTATATGAAGTTGTTGCTTGAAGAGGGATGGTAGGCGTAACTGTCAAGGTACTTTGCAAATGACTAGGTAACATGAATCTTGTTTCAATTTTAACCTGTATAGAAGTGGTAGAAGGATTGATCGTTTGATTGACGAGATGGTCAATAGGTTGACCTGATAGTCCTGCATCTGCATCGAAGGTGGTAGATGCATGTGGAGAGTCAAAGAGTGGTTGGCAAAAAAAAAAAAATTCATAAAGATCTCGACCTGATGGAGTTATCCATATAGGAGAAATGGGAGTTTGTGGTGGATCTACCATCTCAGTAGAGCGGACAAGGTTAATGTACTCTTCGTTGAAAGTTGGTTTTTGTGCTTCCATGTCTAGTTGATCATATGGCCATGACAGTAGGCTAGAGTGATATTCTACTACAATTTTAACTGAGGAGTCCTCTCGGATAAGGAGTGGATCGTAAGGAATTTCCAAACTTGAGTTTATAGAAGGGTGGAACCTTCCTAAACCGCAACTAAATCTCTCTCAGGATTTTCTATCAAAGGAGTGGCGACACTCCCAACGTCTGAATGGTTTTCGACCTCTTCATGGTAAGTGTCTTCAGGTGAATTAGGAGGTATGGGTTTGTATCCTTCTAGAGGAAACCCTTGCATCCCACGTGATCTATGAAGACCTTTATTGGCCATAATACCAATTTTAAGGACAACTAAGTAAACAAAAAACATCCGCTAAGAAATCTAGAAAACCAACAAGCAAAGCAATGTCTTCTCTCAATGAACGTACTAGTTGGTGATGAAATCCAACATCATGTAATCAAATTGAGAAGGGGTTAGGACATGAACGGGTGGACCAGTTATGTTGGAAACCTGCTTAACAGGATTACATCTTAGTGCAAGTTCCCTCACTGTTTTACCCATAGGTTACCTTCCAAGGAGCCTGAGTGAGTTTGACCAATGTTTGTTCTAGGTACAACAAAGACCTTCCTTCACTATCACCTTGTGTAAGGATCTTGAATATTATGGCCACTAAGGATACCAACTCGCAGTCATCCTCTGGGCAGGTACAGTCAATAGTCGAGTCCGAACGTATGGGAAGAATAATAAGTCCAAAATTCTTCTAGAGAACTGAGGACAAATGGACTAATAAACTCTAGAGGACTCCGAATGGATTTAGAATTCATGAAGCTTTGAGACCAAATGAAAAAAATTGATCCTCAAGAAGAACCCCCAATATATGATCTTACTACTACTATTGGTTAAGCCTCGAAGAGATAATATTTGTTTCTCTCTCGCATGTGACCTCGTGTTAAATCCTTGTGTGAGAGGGGGATCCCATCTATGCTTATTCCAAAGCTCTAGTCCTAGTCTATTCTTGGTGTAAGGATCCAAAAAAAAAAAAAATCTAATTTAATTTTAATTAGCGTTTATTTTCATGGTTGTTTGTTACACAAGGGTGAATGATAGTGAAATTGATTATGTTTGAGACCTGACTCCACAAAAAGGTAAAATTAATTCTATGGAAAATTTCTTTTCAATGAACTTCTAGCTATGGGAAGGAGAAGAGTTTCTTTTTTTCATCACTGACAAACACTCAAGAATGAAATTTTTTATGTTATTTTGTTCTCAAACAAGAATTCAGACAATTGCAAAAATATAAAGAAGACCTTTTTAATATCCACAACCAATACATACAAATATTTCTTTGTTTG
This sequence comes from Picea abies, assembly GCA_900067695.1. Classification (NCBI taxonomy): domain Eukaryota; kingdom Viridiplantae; phylum Streptophyta; class Pinopsida; order Pinales; family Pinaceae; genus Picea; species Picea abies. The sequence continues at coordinate 25,473 of CBVK0100154519.1, forward strand.
ATTGCAAACACAAACCAAGATGTTCGTCTAATGCTTCGTTCTTTCGCTAATAATGAAAAAGGTTCACTACTGTGATTTGAAAAAGTAAGAAGAAAACAACACACAAACAAAGACACTCTCAGCAATAAACAAGAGATCGAAACAAAAACAACTACCAAACTATTCACTCAAAGAAAAACACTAAGAAGATAAAATTCATGCTTTATATTCTTCAGGAATTGAGTAGGGGATCAAGGATAAAGAAAAAAATAGATCTGTGATCAATGATATTCCCTATGAAAACCTCCAATCAATCAGATAATCGAGAAGAGTGGCAAAAAGAAACCAATTTTGAGAAAAAATGGTCGATTTTGCAATAAGGAAACACAAACTCAATAAGGACTAAAAAGAATGAAAGGTAGAAAGCTTGATTCAAACAGAGCACAATATCATATAGAATAATATTTGAGTTAGAGAGAGATATAGATCAAAAGACTATAACCAACAAGTAAGGAATCTTGAAATTTCCCAAAGAAAGGAAAATCAATGCTCTGGTAACCAAAGAACCAAAGCGTTGCAGCTCTCCCTAGTAGACTCTAGGGGAGCGCTGATTAAGTAACAATGCTCTGAATTGAACTGCAAAGGAATGCTAGTTCTAGGGAAAGTTTGAGAAAAAGGCTCAAAAATCTCAGTAACTCAGGAAAATTCAGTAAGAGGCTCTGTGAGACAACTTAGAAAAGACAAAAGAGATGTAAAAACAGATTAAATCAACAAATAGGATTTTAATATTGACAAAGGACATGGACGAGCCAAATAAAGAACAAACTAAAAATTTGTTCCCCAGTGGAGTCGCCAATTTCTGTTACGAAAATATTCCCCTACGGATAGGTGAACTTTCCCTTGGATTACTGACCGTTATACCAAGATAGAAACAATCATTTGGACACTACCATTCCTATAAAATCATTTTTGTTATCGAAAAAGAGAGGAGAAGGTAAAGTAAGATGTACTTTGTTTACAATGTTTTTCCTAGTTTCTCCTATACGCAAGCTTGATCCAACTCCTGGCACAAATATATATCTGCAATGAAAAGAAAGAAACACATGACTTCCTTCTACTCTAATGGATTAGGCAAAGCAAATTCATCTATGGAAATCGAGTTAAACATAGACAAGCACATGAAACCACATACTTGAAGGAAATAGACCAAGTATATTAGAGAAGAACTTCAAGAAGAAACTTACAATCTTCATATGATGTTGCAGTAGTCTCTCCAAGTCCTCCTCGTCCAACCCTTGGTCGAAAGATTCACAATCAAAATAACAATTCTTTGTTGATTTTTTCCTCCTTTGTTTATCATGGGAATACCTCTATTTATAGGTTTTGAGAGACTCAACTTCCTTGGGTATATTTGGAATTAGTTGAGAATATGGATCCAATAGTTGTGATATCTTCCTTAGACACATCCCTAGAGTTAGATTCGAGATAAACCAACTCGATCCATCCATGGTTGTCTTTAGAAGAAAATGGGATTTCTTCCAATATTTCCTCAACCAACTCAACGCTCCCTTAGAATGGGAAACTGAGCACTACAACACTCCCCCTAAGATGGACAAGGAGCACTAGCACTCCCTATGTATGAGCAAGGGAGTGCTAATCTTCTAAAAATTACCAAGATGACCAATTCCCTAGAAAAACATTTGTTCCGACTATCAGATGATGGGGCTTCTTCTTATAACATGTTTTAGGGGTTGTAGCAAGTGTTTTCATGGTGTCGTTCGTGATGCAACACCTAGGGAAAAATAAAGCGACACTTGCGACAAAAGTGTGACACTTACGACACTTACGACAATGAGAACGTGACACTGTCGAAGTGAGGAATTTTGATGTGTAACAGGGGGAGACATTAGGGAAAACATGGGTTATGACGGTGGGGGAAGGGGAGATAATAGAGAAAGTGGGAGGGAGGGTCGTGGTAAGGGGGACATATTAGGTAAAACATATTATGTTTTCCCTAATATCTCCTCCCCACTCGCACCTATTATGTTTGCCTAATATCTTCTTCCCACTCCCACATATTGTGTTTTCCCTAATATCTCCCTAGAGTTGGGGAGGGGGAGATATTAAGTAAAATGTATTATGTTTTCCCTAATATCTCCCTCCCACCCAATACACAAGAATCCAAATAAAAAAAACACCACTTCATATCCTTTTATTTGACTTATTATGAACTCTATTATTTAACTTATTATGAGCTCTATAATAAATAATAGTCTCTATTTAAAATTTGTTATAAAAATGTGAGATCGGAAGAG
>CBVK0100154520.1:0-27760 GCA_900067695.1 Picea abies
CTCTCTCTCTATATATATATATATATATATATATATATATATATATATATTTCAATTGTTATATATATAAAACATATGTGTCAATTTCATGCATTCTTAGAAGTGTTAGAAAAACATTTAGAGTTGTAAATATTGTGAGGAGTGTTATTTGGTTTGATTTATATTGTATGTTATAATAATTGGTATGAAAAACAATTGCAAGGGAATGTGAAAAGGACAGTTAACCACAAAAATTATCAACGAAAAGTAACCAAACAGTTTGTTGTCCTAAAAAGCAGGAAATGACAGTTCTGGAAGATAAAACAAAGAGCTAAAATCTTATCAGAGACAGATCCATTTTAGCATCTTGATAGTACCTCATTCATCTTCATGTTATGAGAGCCCTTGGTGGAAAAGACTTGTTTATTTATAGTGCATTCAATGGATAGTTTTGTGACAACTCATTGGAATATTTTTGGACAACGTGTTGACAACGTTTGTGGATAGCTTGTGGGAAGATTTGTTGACACTTTCAAAACTGATATTTGACACTTTTGGAAAACCTCTTATCACACCTGCATGGCCAAGAGTGAGGCTGATTTTGGACAAGCTCTTAACACACATGCTTTTCGAGGAGTGAGGTTGTAGTTCTATTGCCTCTTTTCACACATGTGTTGGTAGGATTGAGGTAGTGTTCTTGTGCAATTTTAGCATCTTTGTGAGCTTTAGTGGAAAACCATGTTGGTGTCCAACATGTAGGTAGAGGATAGGATAGACAAAGATAGCACCTGGTCCCTTTGGGAAACCATGATCACTTTCCCTTTAGAGGACATTGAAGTATGGGATATAGTTCATGCTCATGTTGTTGTTCCTCCTATCACTACTCCCATGTTGGTGGAAGAGTTTAGGAAGAGGAACAAAATAGAGAAAAGGACTATTTGTGATGGGTTGAGAGACTAATTCCACATTTGAATCGTAAATACTATGCATTTGAGATGTGGGAGTCTTTATGCAAGATTTACCAGAGTCGAAACAAGAACCAGAACATGGTTCTGTAGGAAAATCTCAGGAGCATTCATATGCTCGATTTCAAATCAATTACATCATTCCTTGGCAGATTCACTCAGATGAGATATGAGCTTGCAGTCATCAGAGGATAGTGGAACCAGACTTTATGGTGAGGACAAATTTAAATAGCTTTACCAAACCATGGGGTTCATTTGTTCGAAGCATAGTTTCTCGAGAGGTTATGACTACTTGGGAAGTACTTTGGGATGATTTCATACAAGATGAGATGAGATGCATCTCATAGTCTTTGGGACAAAAAATATTTTCCTAGGGTGATGAGGACCTTTCTCTATGGACTATGAGAAAGAAGAAGACTGACAGAGGTGTTAGACAGGGTCCCAAGGGAGGGGAAAAACCACATTAGAGTGGCAGTAAGAAAGAGAGAGACATAAGCACAATGAGATTATTTTATTGTGGAGAAATGGGTAACCATACAAGAAAATATCCCAAGAGGAAGAAGCATAAGAAGCAGGATGATACAGAAATGACAACATAGGATGTTTAGTTCGTCGCTCAGTATGCGAGGGAGTGTGTCTTCATCATTTGTTTGTTAGATGTTACAACATCTAGCGTTAGGTGGGGAGACAGAGTTGAGGAGGACCTATTGACTCATAGTAGTGGAGGAGGACCTAGATGAGTTAGTTGAGGACCTATTGTTAGTTTTTACACCATCTATATTGAGTTGAGGAGGACTTATTGGGGAGGACAAACTAATTTTTTGACGACACCATCTTCAAGGGTGATTGGTCCACCCGGGACAACTTCAGTTTCGGACTTGTTCAAACAGAGGGTTGGTGTAGGGGCTTCAAGGAATATGACATTGATGAGTAGGAGGAGAAGGTCACCACAGAGGCTTGACCCTCACTTAGCTATAGAGACAAGAAAATCATATTTTGGATCCAATTCAGGTGGAATTCACTTCTTGAGAGGCCAAGTTGAGGATCTTGGTGAGATGTCTAGATCTAGATACTCTTGGTGAGATGCCAATAGGGGGAGACTCTTGGTGAGATGCCAAGAGAGTGACTCTTGGTGAGATTCTAAGAGTAGTGACCATTGGCAATATGCCAAGAGGTTGAAATCCTTATTGGGAAACCAAACTTGAGATATTTAGAATGATAACAAGATCTAGATGATCTTGGATAGGTGGAGATGCACTTCCATCTATAGATCACATAGGTTGAGCAGATCTGTGTCAAAGACTACTTTTGATGATCAGGGTACAACCATACTCATTGAGTATTTTCGAGTAGGAAACCATTTCCATTGCAGGGATTAGATTGGTGGTGAAGAGAAATTTTCTTGGTAAGAGGGAGTGTTGAGATTTGGGTACCTTGGAAAGTGGTCCCCTTGTGTTTGTGAGTCTCTAAACACAAAGGGGGAGACTATTATCCTTAATACTTTACTTTATGTTGTAATTTCACTTTGACTTGGGAGATTTAAGTGAAAAGTCAAATATGTCACTTCAATCATTAAAATAAAATTTAATTCACTTTGTGGGTGAGTTAAATGACATAAATAAAACTAAGGAAAGTGGGTTTCCTAAGTGATATTTTTGGATTAAATATTGCTCATTGATTAGACTTGTCTAGATTGGAACTAGGCCATTGATATTTTGGGGTTTTTCCAAAGTAGTCTAAAGGAGGAAAAAGGATAATGAAGAGACTCATTTTTCACTCGCTCACTTGAGAGACCTAGGTGAGGAGAAGAAAGTGATGAGAAGAGAGGATGAGGTTTTTGAGTACTTGGTCACATTCTTGAGAGGCCAAGGGCATACAAGGGAGAATTTATTATCCACTTGAGCTTGAGGGTGAAAGGCTTGAAGAGAAGAGTGCTTCCATGGAGTTGGGAATACATACTGAAGAAAGGGGCACATTCTAGCATCAAGGGTGCATTTTAAGGTAGAAGGGTGCATTATAGGAGAAGGGAACACTCTCGTAAGGAGTGAGCAAATCATGGAGAAGGGTGTTCTAAGAATGGAGAAGGGTTTGAGTGAGTTGGGAACACCCAAGGAGTAGGGGTGCACTATTTTGGGGTTTTGGACAATAGGAGGATGCACCAAAGAGATGGGGAAAACATTTCCTAGAGCTTCACCAACTAACTCAAGATTTATTCATTGAGGGTGCATCTACAAGTGGGTAAAGGAAAAGGTATCTCAAGGAAAAGGAAAATAGCAAAGTAAAGAGGATTAGGGTTTAGAAAGGAAAGAATGGAACACCAAGGCTAAGGGCACCTTCATTCATGGGATAACAGACAAATCAACAAGGGACTCCAAAGAATCCAAGATTGGTTGTTGTTTCACTAGGTTCACTTGCTGTAGTTTTCCTTGTAGTATTTTTTCATTGATATCTCCAAACATACACATCTACTCCAAAACTGTTTTCCCCGTGGGGGTTTTTCCAGGGTCATGCTAACCAAAAACATATGTGTCAATTTCATGCATGCTTTGGAGTGTTAGAAAAGAATTTAGTGATGTAAAGATTGTGAGGAGTGTTATGTTTTTTGATTTTTATTGTATGTGCTAATCATTGGTATGAAAAACACTTGCAAGGGAACCTCAAAATAACACTTAACTACAAAAATTATCAGTAGAAAGTAACTAAATAGTTTTTTGTCCTAAAATGAAGCAAAGGACATTTTTGGAAGATAAAACTTAGAGCTAAAATCCGATCAAAGACAATTAAATTTTAGTATAATCATAGTACCTCGTTTCTCGTCAGTTATCCCTCCTTGATATTTTTCACTGAGATGAATCGAACTCTGGCACAGACCTTGCGATTTCCTCCTAAAATTGGGACTTAAAAGAAGTCACCTGTGCACTCCTTGAAATATCTCTCGTCTGATCTTTATCAACACTTAAAGAAGTGTCTACTTTGTGCACTCTTTGTACTGGTCTCCCCTATGAGATTTTTTACTTCTGTGAGTATAGGCACACTCCATGCACTCACTCTATGTAAAATTACGCTATCTCTCCCAAGATTCTAAACCTGTAACGTTTCGACCTACGCACTCCTTGTGTGGGAATTTTTCACTCCTTTCATTGGTTTACACTTTGATCTTTTATAGTAATTTGAGTGTAGGCGCACTCCTTGCGCTTTCTCTCTATAAACTTGCAGTATCTATCCTGAGTTTAACAAACCATTGAAATCTATATGGCCACCTAGCGTGCTCCTCCCAGAACTCTTGAATGAGTTCTTGCATGCTCCTTGCACTGGCTTCTCAAAGTTTTCACTAACTCTGGTGTGCACTCCCTGCACTACCTTGAGAGTCCAGAACACTCAAAAATTCACACAGATAGGGAATTATATCTATTCCTACAAAGGGAACATTTATATACTCATGGAATTCATAAACATGCATAGTAAAAAATCATAAAAAAAACACTCATTCACAAATAACACACATAGGGATTCATATGTAGGGAAATCTTCTTTTTTCTATTAAATTTGAATTCTTTTTACAATGTTTACAAGACTGGAATACGACAGAGTCTCAGTTCTTGTCTCCACTCCTCTCCAGAATTCTCCTCTCTTGAGAGCTATATCTCTTCTTATTCTCTTCGCATGCATTCTCATGCTCTTCTCATGCATTTTAATTTCAATACATTGATCTTTTTACAAAATATTGGCTTCTTAAGCCTTCCTCCACCTAATATATTAAATTATAATTAATTTACAACTCATCTGAATCAGATCTAAGATCATTTTACTTTCATCCATTAAAGGAGACTTACATACAACTTATACAAATACAATGACTCTACCCTTCTCGATCCTTTACAACATTAATTACATTAACTTTGAGATTTAAACCCAAAATGAGAAGGCGACTCTTCTCTCTCCTTGGGATTTTCTCCCTCCATGTATGTTGTGGCATTGGCTGTTGACATGCTGCTCAGTAGGAGTGATGCTCCTACATCAAAATGAGGAGTATGTTCCCCCTCTAACCTCCCATACACTCGATGCAACACAGACAATAGATCTAGTTGTGCAAAGAATATAACACATACCTAACATATTTGATGTACATATCATTCAGAATAATATTTTAAATAAGTGTACTCATGAAAGTATTATTAGTATAGAAATAATTTCACTCATTTAATTATAAGGTATGTTTATAGATAAATTAGATTGATTTATTGGGAAAGTTTGAAATGGAAGTTAAACACTAGAGAAATGCATTAATACAATTTATTCACTTCTTATTATTATAATTTATTTTTTATTTAAAAGTGAATTACCATGTGCATACACACTAAATGAGTTATAAAAACATGAATGAGTAAAAATACAAAAGATAGTTGGGATTTGGGTGAATAACATGTATTTACGTAGTTAGAAATTGAAATTATGCATGAAAGAGACATGGTGGGGTAAAAAATAATCATATTAGTGAATCAATAATTACGAATTTTGCATGAAAGGGCATGTGACATTTTCCACAAGTACTATAAGATGGGAGGGAGATGGTCATGTAAGGCACCTTATTCTCGCTAATTCTCAATGGTTGTGATAATGTTTGCTTTGGGAATGAGGACTCCATATCTCATTGAATATGTACACAATCTATTGGTGAAGAGGACAAACCCTTTCACTATTATTTTTTTGTACACACCTGAATACAACCCTTGTAGCTTGGGATTCAATGGAAGAACAATACCCTTAGGATATGGTAGGAAGGTTAGCCAATAATTTTTCACTAAATTGGCAAGATAATAATTGGAGTTCAACTTGGGAGCAATCTTTTGAAGCAATCTTGGAAATGAGCACTGAGGAGAATACTCATCTACAAACATTTGAGAAAGAGGTATGATTCTAGAATTTAATTAATTGTTTATATAAGTTGTTATTCAAAAAAATTGTTGGGGTTTGAACATTGGATTTTTATGAATTTGTTTATCTTGCATAGAAATATTATATCTCATAAGTGTTGAACAAATGAGAGGGGGGTTGAATCAGTTGTTTCGGTGCTTAAACAATTATGCTTGTTTTAAAATATTTACAAGACACTCAATGATGATCACAATAATGCAGGGAAATGAACAATGGCACATTGAACATTAGTTCCATATATAAGAAACAAAAAGACAGATATTTCCCAAGGAAACCCATACAGGGTAAAAAGCTCTTCTTCTTTATATGATAAGTATTATTTACATTCTTTACATTATCATACATTTGAGCACCAACTCATTGTGAGCCTACAACCTCTGTTTTTCAAGATGCAACTTGCTGAGAGCACCAACTCTCTATTTTTCTCTCGCACCCACTAGAAGGAAGCACAAACTCCCTGGTTTCTCTAGCACCAACTAGAAGGAAGCACCAACTCCCTGTGTTCAAGCCCCCACTTGAACCTCTGAGGACACCATTCCTCCCTATCACCTCCCAACCTCGTTGGATTATGAATATGAAATACTGAATCCTATTACAATGATATAGTGTTCAATAACAACTTGCCAGTCTCATCACTGTTCTGCAAGATTTTGCTACTCAGACTTCCTCGCTGTCTTCCAACATGGATCCTCTTCCCATTTTGTTCTTCTTCTTTTATGCTCTGTGCACCATGTCCATTCACTGCAAAGTTCTTCTTCTATTCTTTTCAGCCATTGCACTCTGATCCTTCTTCATGCATGAATCACCTTCAACAACATCCACAACAATCCCAGCAACAACAACAACCCCATTTGTTCTCTGTATTGTGTATTTATAGTTTTTTTTCACCTTGTACATGCAATGCGCACAATGCCTCTGCATACTAAAACTGCACTGATATCATCCACAATTCGAGTGCTCTGTCTGATCATCATCGTGACTCTTCAGCTTCTCTGGCCGTTTTTCCACTCGTTCAACATCATTGTATGTTATGCTGAGATTCCTCAGCCTCTCTTGCAGTTGAGACTATTCGTCTTCTCTATGATAGTCGAGCTCCCCTTCTCTGTTCTAGTTACAAGATTCAATGTTCATCTAGTTGACAATCACCTCCACGAGCATCTCCATCCCTCTTGAAGATTCCTAGAGACTCTTCATCTCCTTTGTCAATCACTCTGAAGTGTCTTCGAGTCCTCTGGGAGAAACCATCAGTGGTTTTAGGAAATCAGTAGGATACCCAAATCTACAATTGAGATAATGATACTCTCTTTAAGTTAGATTATATTGAATTAGATATTATAATCTAATCCAAATTCCATTATTGATATGAGAGTAAAGTGAATGGAATGGTTGACTTTCTTCATATTTTTTAGATGTCCAAATTTACAATTGAAATAAGGATCCCCTATTTAAATTAATTATATTGATTTAGAAATGACAGGTCTAAGGTTTTTGGATGGAAGACCATGGAGACATTTTCCCAAGTCCTGAAGGAGTGGAACTTGGATTTTCTCTGACACCCAAGAGTTACACTAGTTGGGAAAGAGGGCGCCTTGGGCATGTAGACATGCCAAGGGCCTTGCCCAAGTATGAGGCGAAGAATGGAGTGGAAGAATCCAAGAGAAGGGGCACACCAAAGAGGTTGGGGCATGTCATCATGAGGATCAAACCAAGCTTGGGGCATGCTAATCCCAATGGATGTGACGGTTAATAGATGCATAGGTTTGTTTGGGAGACTGAGTCCACAAAGGGCCACGATGATTTTTTTGGACGTGATGGTTCATGAAGGGGTGCGATACACCTAAAGGATGTGAAGGTTCACAATTGTGACCTTTGGAGTCCATATAAGAGAACACGTGCACACAACCAAGGAAGACATAATTACATAATAAGAAGAGCAAGATCATCTCTGCAATTCCGAGGTAGAATTGGATGAAAATATGTGATCTCCCTCAGTAAGCCAATTCGATGCACATGGGAGGAGTTGTGCTATGTTGAGGTGATTTAGCAGATAGATTTGGGGAAACCATATTTTGGGATGATTATGGGAATATTCTTGTTCCAGGTCTAAGTGGGGAAAATATGACACAAAATTGTAGGTCTATGTAAAGTCTTGTGACAAAAGAGAGATGGTTAGTCTATGGTGGATGCACGTTTGGGGTACTCCACATGACTTGTGAAAGTTGTTAGTATGGATGAGTCTTGGTGTGTTGAATTTGTGTATGAGTGACTTTGTGAGGTGAGATGAATCGTGTGACACTGCCCAAGTTGTAAACCAAGTAGACGGTGCTAATATTGTAATTGTTTCATAATAATAAGAATTAACCAGGTATTAGGAACATCTTTTGTCACTCACACTATATCTTTGTTTCTCTTGTTTATTTCACAATTGTTATCTTCATTTCCTGGATGTCTTCTTACATGAATAAGTGTTAAGACTATTAACAAATTGTGTAAGTATAAAAGAGTTGCACTAGAGTAGGAGTGTGACTAGCTCGTAGGCTAGAAAATAGTATGGGTATGCTCTAGGTGAAGTGGCATAGTCTGAACAAATTATCCTTGGTGTTGCCAAAAAACCAAGTGTGTAATGTCATGGTGTCACATACTCTCAAGAGGTGCATGATTGTAAGATTCAGAAAGTCACACTAAGGGGACATGAAAAAGGATATTAGAGCGTGTTCATTGTTTATTTTGAATAAGGGTTGTGATATATTCACCACTATATTGATGATAGATGGTATAAAAGATTTTGTTTCACATATTTTGAAGAAGGGTTACTGATCTATTCACCACTATCTCGATGATACATGAAACAAGGGAAAACTTTGAAGGTAATTTGTTGCAAAGACAATTTAGTGGGAAGGTTCATAGACATGGTGAATAGTTCGGTGGAGTGAAATGGTTCATTGTAGATACTTTGCATTACACTTACGACAAATGTTCCAATTGACAGTTCACTGGAAGTTAATATGGGTTCACACCTTGTATAGACCAAGAGAAACATTTGTGGTGAAATGAAGCACTAAGATAGGGTGGGTGATCACATAACTCATCGCAGGACTTTCCACAGATTTGATAACAGAGACAGTCTCAGAGCGTACTTGGTTGGTTTGATTTGCAATAGAAGTAAGTGCCAAACCTGTTTTTCACAACTTGAAAATACCAAGTGCAAAGTTCGTTGGGTGACCGAATCACGTGGGCAATGTGGATGAATCCAAATACTTGTTGCATATCTAACCACATAAGTGATTGCATAAGTGGTCATAGAGGGTGATTTCAGAAGTGATCATAAATAGGAGAAATTATGGGTTGGAACAAGTGGAAGCACTTATGTGAGAGGGACAACTTAATGTGATCTACAGTAGCTTTGTAGTAAGGAATTTGGTTGGGCACACTTCTATCATGCCATATTTGTTTTGTGCATCATCGAGAACAATAGTTGAATCATGTTGGGTTGTTGGATGAGTGGGTTAAACAAAAACTTCAGATGAGGTAGTACTTCAGAGAGTTATGAAAGTCAGTTAGAAGCAATATGACTTAACATTCGGGCAATGTGTGCATGGTGATTTTAAGAAAAAACAATCAAGGTGCGAAGATGACAATGTATATTTTAACCTTGCACAATAAATTGGTAATAGATTATTAATGAAAACATAAAAGATATAATGGTAGGCACACAGATTACATAGATATTTTACCTTGGAAACACAAATAGAGAAAAATAACAACCTATTTTAGAGTCGCACCTATAATTTCGTATTCATCATATCTTCATTGGTTAGCACTATATATAGGATTCTGAGACATCCAAAACCATTAATCCATTGACCCAGATTAGTCAACAACTCGAATTCATTAACCATAATTAGAAAACCATTTTTTGAAAAACCACTAAAAATGAATGCAAAAAACATCAATATTTTTTTTGGAAAGAATATAACACATACCCAACATGAAGACATTGGAGATGAGTTTTTTCGGCTGCATGAGAAGTTTGGGACTTAGATGGAGTTTTGAAGTGAATGGATGGAATTGGCCTTGTATCACAATGAATGTGTTTCCAAGTTTGTGTAGCTACAGACGGTGATTGAGGGGCGTTCATGTGGAGAGTCAGTGGGTTGGGCAAGTGAAGGTACAAGACAAGAGAATTAGAGTATGGTTGCAACCAAGGATGTCATTGGAAAGGTGTGGTTTGTTTTGAGTTCTTTCATTTTCTAAGTGTTGCAGTGAGTTCTTTGGAGGGGAATTTATATGAATTGGTGGTTCAAGTGAAATTTTTTTCGTCAGGGAAAATCGATAGACTTGAGGGTGACTCAAGTGATGCAAATTCAAAGAAGTCATGTAGCAGTTTGGGACACATTGATTTGAGTGAATGTGCAAAGAGCTTCAAGTAATATACTTGGAAAACTCCAATGGTGGACTTAGGCAGAATTTGATGCATCCATGGAGGTGGCTTGATAAAGTTTTCTAACTTTTTGATGAGGTGCATTGGATAGGTGGGAGCGGTGAAGTAGGAAATGAGGGATGGATATGTCGAGTTTGAGAGGATGAATAAGATACCTTAGTGCATTAGGTCATGGGATTACTTGACAATTGAGATGAAATTTCTATATTTTGGATGCTTACATTAGATGGATGGAGTTAGTAAAGAAGTCAACCAAGAATTTTTGGCAGTTAACTTGAATCGGAAGAATGTAGACCAAGTGACTTGGATAGTGTTTTCTCACCATGGTATGGGACATTAGATGAGGCAGAGCACGCCTTGGTGACTTGTGGATGATTGTGTGATGACTCAAATATCTGGTCGGGTCATTGGTTGAGGTTGGAAAGAGTATTGGGTCAAATGTGTCGAAGGCATAAAAGTTCTTTGAGGTGAATCATTCTACTTGGACCACTTTGGAAAATTTGTGGGGCTATTTGAGGAGTGTAAGTGTGTTGGCCACACTCATCACAGATGTTGAGCTATAGAGAGGTGACTCAATGAAAGGAGGTAAGTTAAGGACTTGTTTTGGTTTGGAGGATTGTGTGGAAATGAATATTGTAGCATGAAGAGATTACTTGGACATGGGTGTTTCTCTTATCTTAGGAAATATGGTTGAGGGTGAAGCCTAACCATTACTAGGCATAGAGAGGTAGATGTAGGACCATGTCCAGGTGGTAAAGTAGCGGGGAATAGGTAGTTTGGATGTGCATCTATTGGAGCATATGCGATGTTTCATATATGAAGACATAGATGAAGATGATGATAATTTGGCCAAGGAAGCTAGCTTTTTGGACCTAATCATAGTTTAAGTGACAAAGGTAGAGTTGGTTGGATGGTCAGAGATAAGATGCACAAAGATTTCCATTGACTCTTCACAAACTTGAATGCGATCTAGAATTTGTGTATAAGATTGGCTAACTGTTCCAAGAGGCACACAAGAGAGTCAAGTTTCCATGCATGACTTTGTTTTGGGGCAAATTCAAAGTGTAGCATGATGAGGGGAGACCTTGCCTTAGGGTTTGAATTTCTTGTGCAGATGTGATGAATTGTCGAAGGAAGTGACCAATTTGTGCATGAAGGTGTATAGACTCAAGGAATGTTACTTTTGGACTGACCATTCAACCAGTTCATGAATTCGGAGAGAACAATAGCATGATAAGAGGGTGAAAGTACAGATGCACCAGTAAGGTTGAAGTGAAACACTTAAACATTAAGGAGGACATCTTTGCTGAATATCAGATGATGAAATCCATAGTGAGGAAAGGGTGGACACTTGCATTAGTCTTTGGATTTGTATGGAGTGAGAGAGATGCAAACATAAAAGACTAAGTCTAGGCATGGAGATGCATATTTCAAGAAATGGATGTGAAAATTGGATTGATCACCCAACTGGTGCAAGACTTGAGGCTAGCATTGTGCAAATAAATGAAAAAGTTGGTCAAAGTATGGGCACAACAATAAGATCACAAGATTTCAAAACTTAGACAATTTTCATAAGGTTGTAGTAGTAGTTGAGGAAACAACAATAGAACAAAGTTTGATCATTGTAGTAGGACATGGACAACTTAGACATTGCAGATAGAGTTGGGGAAGACAATTCTTTCCAATGTAGTAGATAGATTTATTGTACACAACTTTGGGCAGGGAAGTGCGGATGGTTTCATAGGTTGCAGAAGATTGCACTGTGAGTTGGAAACTTGGGATTTCCACTTTGTCAAATCTTGGGATTTTCACTTTGAAAGAATCTTGGGGTACATGTTGAGTTATAGGTTGGTGCATGCTTGATGTACTTGTTTATGGTACATGTTGATTACATGTTGTTTGGTACAGGTTGTTATAGGTTGTTTGGTGCAGGTTGATTTGCACATGTTTACAAAAGTATATATCATAGTGATAGTGTGAATGTGATTCCATTATTCTACTTCTACGACAGGGCAGTTTTATGGGGCAAGGACAGGTGTTTGCAACCACCTTCTGATTCTAGCCAGAGAACATAGGTGGATGTAGCCTCCTTCTAGTTGTAGCGAGAGAATTGGGGAGTTGGAGATTCCCTCAGGTTGTAGCCTGAGAAAATAGGGGGTTGGATCCTCCTTCTAGTTGCAGTTGGAAAACAAAGGAAGTTGGTGCTTCCAATGAATGTAATTATTAAAGACATATAAGAAAAAGCATTTTGTGGTTTTCTCCTGCTTTGTGTTTCCACGTAAAAATACCGGTGTATTGTGTATGTGTATGATTGCTCATTTTTAAATTTTTTATTTACTCTAAAACTATTGGATGATGATGCTACATTGATATAACACTTGCATTTTATGGTTAAAAAGGATTAAATTTATTTATTACTGATTCACCCCCCCTCTCAGTAATCTAACAGGGATGTCTGATTGAACTGATTCAAAATACATTTGAAAGAGAAACATATATTATTATATTGGAACAAGTATTATAACTATTTGAGATAAGTAATCCTAATACATTGAAGTTGTAAGTTAAGTGTTGGCATTAGACCTCAATTAAGAATCAATGACAATACCTAACTTTAGTGGTTATGAATATAAAGATGAAATCATTCCTATGGAATGGTTGAGGATGGTAAAGGAATATTGTATGAGGACTAGTAAAATTCCTTGTTGGGCATCTTTTTATTTTTTTGGTGGAGATTATAAGTGGTGGAGAATCCTTGATAAAGATTGATGCAACCCCCCCACCTCAGGGAGGTCTGCTCAATCTCCTAGTCAATGGATCTCCAAAATGATGAGCTAGAATAGATCTCCAGGTCCCTGATGGAACCCCAACATAATATTAACCACATGTCCCCTTAAATTTCTCTGTACAGGTCCTGAAAAACCCCGCAAGTGTTTCTTGCCTTGGCACTTTTTACCTGTCAAATTTTACAAGGTATGGGCATTATCTCCTTCCTTGGGATCCTATTTTTTCATGAAACCTTAGGATATGACCTATGGTTTATCCCAAATGATTTTTCATGATTTCACAGTTTGGGAGCCTTCACACAACTCGACTCTAGATATATGGATACCTGGATAAGAGAAATCACTTTACTCAGATCGACAGTCGGATCTGCTTCACATTCGACGACTGCAAATGCTTCTTCGAAACTGCGAAGAAGGTGAATTCCAATACAAGAGGTACTATCTCTTTTCTACTATCCCCTCTCAAATATTACCTCAGGCTATGACCTAGGGCTCAACTCTTGAGCACTTCAAAAATTCACGCTTTAGAACTTCTGCAGGCTGCTTATGCCTTTTTTTTTCGAAGTCCGGATCTTTGAAATTTGTCAGCCTAGATCAATGGTCAAGAACCTTCGATCAGACAATGACTAAGTTCTACTTCATGTTTCGCTACTTCAAAAAAATTTCTCACTTCTTGGTGAAACTTTTCTGAATCGCAAATCCACGAATTCATTTATCCATCGCCATGTGTCCATGGCATTGACAACTCTGATCGCCTGAGCAAGTGATGGCTCATATTTATTCACGGCTTCAGAATTCTTAAATTCAATGCTTTTCCATGTTCCCTCTCCTTTTCCTCGGAGTGTATGGATCTCTTCCACGTTACCTTATAGACTTGATGCTCCATAATCACTATGCACTTTGCGAATTTTTTACCTTGCTCCACGAAAATATTTCAAATTTTTGTAATCCAAAGTTGTGCATCAAACACCACATGTCCTTCCTAGATCTTATGGTCAAGATCCTCTTTTCACTTTGCGACTTTGCAAAGTTTGGGCTTACATCACCCACCTTTCTTCGAAATGACATTTTCTGTCAAAGTCAATAATCTGTTGCCACCTGTCCCTATGGAAGATGGACGGTTTCGACTATCTTTGAAACTTTGAGGCTTCACAAGCAAGCTCTCTTTTGCATTATAAAGGTTTAAATTTCATGCACCTTACCTGGATCAGATGGTTTCCAACCCTTCACTCTTAGATCCAACATAGGTACTTGATTCTCTTTTCTATGTGCCTCCTTGGGTGTATGGACATGGATTCAACGGTGTAGATCTCTCCCTTTACAACTGATATGAAAATTTCTTGTACTCCAACTTTGCGCTCTTCTTCCTCCCGAAGTTGGGAAAATTTATAAGTGTCAACGGCTGCATCCTTTGAGATTTCTCCTACAAGCCTGATTGATTGGGGTCTCGACTTGCACTTATGGGAAGTGATATCCATCCTTAGATTTGAAACTCGCTGAAGATATATGGGTCTCATCCCTTCTACGTCCTTCGAAGGACTTTCTGGTGCTCCCTTGGCACACTCTACACTCCTCTCAGCTTCTAATTCTGAAACAGTTTCACCTTTATGCACTCTTTGCATAGGTCTTTCTCTAGAATCCTTATCTCTCTCAGGTTCACTAACACAGTCCTTGCATTCATAGAATGCACACCTTGCAGATATTATCCCGTCATATTATTTAAAAACTTTGTGAATGTCTTACCCTTAACACTCTTCTTCATGGAACTCAAAAGAGAGTTAACTTGTGCACTCCTACACCTACTCAATTCCCTCCTGGTAGATCTCTCAGAGTACTCAAAAAATCTATTCTCTATGTTTATTTCTACATAGTCCTCCTCCAGAGTATTCAGTAACTCTGAGGTTTTATTTCCTTAACACATTTCTCTTTGAAGCTGAAACATATTTCTTCTTGTGTGCTCTGGCACCTGCTCAATGGCCTCCTGGCACAACTCTGTAGAGTGTTCAAAAACTCTGGTTGTGCTCTCTCCTTTATAGACTCTACTCCAAGGTGTTCAGCAACCTTGAGGCTCTTCTATGAGTTTTTTATTCCTCTGGAGTGCTCTGTTGGAACGTTCTTCCTGAACCGAAAATGGAATTCAGATGTGCACTCTTTGCACCAGCTTACAGATTCTTCAGAACTTTGTCATGCATTCCCTGCATTTAACCACAAAGAACCTCAACTGGAATTAGAAAACTCTCGGACAGATAGGAGAATCTATCTATCACCTACAAGTGAAATATAACATCCATCTACATCATCCACTCATAAAATAAACATATGTATTTGAAATTCATAAAGAATATGCAATACACAGAATCATAGGCAAAACAAAATTCTTTTTCTTATATTAATATGAATGTTTGAATTTTACAATGTGTATAATATTTTGGAATGAAACTGAGTCTTATCTCTCTCTCCCTCTGTGACACAGGGATGATTTTAGGGGCTAAATTTTTCTCATGGGCTAATTTTCCATGGTTTTTTCCAAAAACGAGATTCACTATTTTAAAAATGATTTGCCCAAATTCTATATGATAAAATTATTTTACCATAAAAATCACCATAATTTTATAAAAACTATATAAAATACTTACAAATTTGAATATTTTTACAAAAATATCGCCAAACATTTATAGTTGACATATGAATGATTAGTAAGATTCGCCAAGGTTTCTACATTTTAAAATAAATTTTCATCCTTAAAATCATCCCTGCTCTGTGTATCATATGGATCTTCCTCTCAATAAAATTCAAATAACCTATACAAGAGGGTTCTATGATCTTTCCCTCCAAATTTCTCTAGTGATGTCAAATCAACATCAAAATGCATGACTATTAAGGCAATTACATTGAATAGAAATGCACAACTTCATATCTGAGTTAAGAATCAATATATGTACAACCTCTAGTTTATTAATGTCATTTACATATAACTCATACAACATTTAGTTCGTCTCTACCAACCTCTTACAACATTTAATAACCTTTAAAATTTCAATTTATGGGCAAAATTGAGAGGGTTGGCGCCTCTCTTTCTCCTTTCACTTGCGTTGATGTGTTGAATAGTAGGCCCATTGTTGAGGTGGAGTGATGATCTTGCATCATTCTCCACTCCCTGGAGAATCATGAGCTCCTTCTCATGATCTCCTCTTCTCATGTGTTGAAATCCTCTCGGATCCCAAAAATTTCTTTGGAGTTGTCCATCCGCTCCAGTATCTTGCTTTTGCTACTGCTTCTTCACTGTTGTTTCTCCTGCAAAATATTTTTTGTCTTGCTATCCCTTTCTTACAACTTCTTGTGCTAACCTAAACATCAACATCCACATCTCCTCTATCAATTTTTACAGCTTATCTACTGGCTATCTTTCCTCTCCATGTAGCATGCTCTGCTACATGTTCCCTTCATACAAATCCATGGGAAGATCAATATGATCTCCCATGTTGCCTTCTTTATCATTTGTGGAATTTAATTTCCACTCCTTAAAAGGTTATACTTCTTCAACTTCCTC
Organism: Picea abies; assembly: GCA_900067695.1. Lineage (NCBI taxonomy): Eukaryota > Viridiplantae > Streptophyta > Pinopsida > Pinales > Pinaceae > Picea > Picea abies. The sequence continues at coordinate 16,657 of CBVK0100154520.1, forward strand.
CTTTCAAAATTGTTGTTCAACCATCTCCTTTTACATATTAACCTCTTTCAATTCTCCTTGTGTTGGTCTAACTATAGCTTCCTCCACTTGCTCCTCAAACTGGAATATTTCTCAATATACCTCCAACTTAACCTGTTGGATGTGCCTCCTCTGCACATTTACCCTTCTCTCCATGGATTCTAAATATTCACACAGATCATCGAATTCTATGTTGTATGCTTCCTTTGTTTTTGCAGGCTCCAGTGCTGCAATCACCTCCTGCTCAGCTCCCTGGATGAAACATTTGAGCCATTACTCTTAATTCTCTCCTTATTCTACTAGGGAATATTCCAATGTCTTCTTCATCTCCTCCTCCTATTTGTCTATCTGCAAATTTGTTTATCCATCGCTACGTGTCAACTTCATTGACGACTCTGATTGCCTGAGAAATCGACAACTCATATTTATTCATGGCTTCATAATTCTTAAGGTCAATGTTTTTCCACGTTCCCTCTCTTTTTTCTCAAAGTGTATGGATCTCTTCCACGTGCCCTTCTAGACCTGACAATCGAGAATCACTCAACACTTCGCTAAGTTTGTACCTTGCTACATGAAAATATTCCAAATTCCTATTATCAAGAGTCATGGATCGAACACCATGTGTACTTCCTAGATCCTACGGTCCATATCCTCTTCACACTTCGTGACTTCACAAAGTTTGGGCTTATGTCACCCACCTTTCTATTCCCACCTCTTACCTCTAATTTGTTGCCACCTTTCTCTATGGATGATGGATGGTTTTGACTATCTTTGAAAATTAGAGGCTTTGCAAGAACACTCTCTTATGCACTCTAAAGGTTTAAAGTTCATGCACCTTACCTGGATCAGACAACTATTGACCCTTCGAGCTCAAATCCAACACTGAGACTAGATTCATTTTTCTGTGCACCTCCTTATGTGTCTGGATGTGGATTCAATGGTGTAGATATCTCCCTTTGAAGATGATATGATGGTTGGTGTTACTCCATCTCTATGCTCTTCTTCCTCTCGAAATTGGGAAAATTCAAAAGTGTCAAAGGCTGCGACCTTTGAGATTTCTCCTGCGAGCCCGATTGATTGAGGTCTCGACTTGCACTTCTAGGAAACTCTATCCATCCTTATATTTGAAAATTGCTCAGGATATAAGGGTCTCAACCCTTATGAATCATTCAAAGGACTTCATGGAGCTCTCGTGGCACACTCTACCCTCCTATGATCTTTTGATCCTGAAGCAGGTTCACCTCTGTGCACTCCTTGCACAGGTCTTCCTCTAAAATCCTGTTCTCTCTCGGGTTCACTAATGTGCTCCTTGAATTCGTACAATTCACACCATGCAGAGCTTCTCTCCTCAGAGTATTTAGAAACTCTGTGAATGTATTCTCTTTAACACTCTTCTTCTCGAAACTCGAAAGAGATTTCACTTGTGCACTCTTGCACTTGCTCAATGCCCTCCTGGTAGATCTCTCAAAGTGTTAAGAAAATCTATTCTCTGTATTTCTTTCTATACAGTCCTCCTCCAGAGTAGTCAGTAAATCTGGGGTGTTATTTCCTTAAAACCTTTGTTGAACAACTGAGAGGGGGGGTGAATTAGTTGTTACCATGCTTAAACAATTATGCTTCTTTTAAAATATTTACAAGGAACTCAATGATGATCACAATAATGCAGGGAAATGAATTCAACATCAGTCGCATATATGAGAAACACAGAGACAAATATTTCCCAAGGAAACCCATACAAGGTAAAAACATCTTCTTCTTTATATGATAAGTATTATTTACATTCTTTACATTTGAGAACCAACTCATTGTGAGGCTACAACCTCTATTTTGCAAGCTACAACTTGCTGAGAGCACCAACTCTCTATTTTTCTCTAGCACCCACTAGAAGGAAGCACCAACTCCCTAGTTTCTCTAGCACCAACTAGAAGGAAGCACCAACTCCTTGTGTTCAAGCCCCCACTTGAACCTCTGAGGACACCGGTCCTCCCTCGCACCTCCCAAAAGCCCTGGATTATGAATATGAAATACTGAATCCTATTACAGTGATATAGTGTTCAATAACAGCTTACCAGTCTCATCACTATTCTGCAAGATTTTGCTATTCAGACTTCCTCGCTGTCTTCCAGCATCAATCCGCTACCCATCCTGTTCTTCTTCTTTTATGCTTTGTGTGCAATGTCATTGTTGAACAACAATCTCATCACACTTCTGGAAGATTTTTCTATTCAGACTTCCTTGCTGTCTTCCAGCATGGATCTGTTGCTCATTCTATTCTTCTTCTTTTATTCTCTGTGCGCCATGTCCATTCACTGCACAGTTCTTCCTCTATTCTTTTTAGATGCTACACTTCAATCCTTCTTCATGCATGAATCACCTTTAACAACATCCACAACAATCCCAGCAACAAAAACAACCCCATTTGTTCTCTGTACTTTGTATTTATAGCTTTTGTGCACCTTGTACATGCAATGCGTGCAATGCCTCTGCATACTCACACTGCGCCGATATCCTCCACAACTGGATTTCTCTATCTGATCATCATCATGACTCTTTAGCTTCTCTGGCCATTTTTCAACTCGTTCAACATCACTGTATGTTATGCTGAGATTCGTCAGCCTCTCTGGCAGATGAGACTCTTCATCTTCTCTTTGATAGTTGAGCTCACCTTCTCTGTTCCAGTTGCAAGCTTCAATTCAATGCTCATCCAGTTGTCAATCACCTCCATGAGGATCTTCATCCCTCTTGAATATTCCTAGAGAATCTTCATCTCCTTTGTCAATCACCCCGAAGTGTCTTCGAGTTCTCTAGCAGAAACCATCAGTAGATTATGGCAGTTACACTGTGACGTGCAATAGTATCCCTTCGATTATGCTTAGATTCACTTGCATCATTGTATTTACTCTGATGGGTTCTTGTGTTATTTACCCATTTCACACTTTCACAATTCAGATATTTTGCGATGAGACATCTTGAGTGTCCATGTCACCAGTTCCGAAACTCTGAAATGGAGCTTTGATGCGCTAGCTCCTTCCTTTATATGACCATGGTTATGACCAAGTGCTTATGCATAAAGTTATTTCAAGATTTCGCATTTCGTGAATTTGGAGATGAGGCATCTCGAATATCCAAGTTGTGATCCCTGAAATGTTAAAAAGAAGCTTGTCTGTACGTACTCTTCTCTTCAGCTCTTTGATGGTGTGACCACCGGCTGAGACCATGTGCTTATTCATAAAGCACTTTTCACAAATTCACATTTCATGAGTCTCGAGATGAGGCATCTGGACTTTCTAGGTCGTGATCCCTGAAACCTTGAGATGGAGCTGAGATCAGTGGTCATGATCTCGATGAATCTATGGTCCAGATCTCATTGTGAATTCACATCTCACAATTCCTTCGATGGAGGTTCTTGTCACTCCAAGTTGCAATAGGAAAAAATCTGAAATGAATCTTAAACCAACGGTCCATGATCTCAACGAATCTATGGTTTTGATTAAATCGTGATTTCTCATATCGCAAATTCGAGAAGTTAGGGAACCCTGTTCCTTTGAATTTCCAATCAGCGACATGACGATCTTCCGCCACATGTAATCTTGATCGACGGTCCATGACTATCCCCGATGGACGGCCAGGATTCCTTCATAGGTTTGGGGAGTTGGATGACTCTTGGACTTATCTGCCTTCCAGCTTCACCATATCTAATGGCTATTGAGCATTCGTAGATACCCCAGATCGTACGACCCAGATCTTATCGCGATTTCACCACTTCTTGATTTCGCTACATCGTGATTTCGTCCACCTTTGTGATTTCGTTGCTTTACGATTCCATCCACCTTGCGATTTTGTCACTTCGCGATTTCGCTGTTCTTGACATCATTGTTATTTGTCATCGCTGATCTTTGCCATCGCTTTTCTTTCCATCAATGAAAAGCTTACTCCCCACTGTAAACCTTCCAACAATCTCCCCCTTTGGCATTGATGGCAACCCTGAACGGTTGTGCTAATCAGTTTGGATCTCCAACTGTAGCATCCGATCCATACAACTCCTTTTCTTCCCCTTTGACATCAATGTCAAAGAAAATATGCTATCCCTGTCAACTATGAGCATCTTGGAAATACACCAGATATTCAATATGTACTCCCCTGACTAGGTGAATAGATTAGACACAAGAAATTATAACCCCCAACTTTTGATGAAGATATCCAAAAGGGGTTGCTGCTAATGGTTTTGTAAATATATCTGTAGTATTTTCTATAGAAGGTATATAATTTAGTTCAACAATTATGTTTGTGACTTGTTCTCTGAGAAAATGGTACTTTATTGGAATATGCTTAGTCTTGGAATGAAAAATAGGATTCTTGGAGACACTAATGGCACTGGTGTTATCACAGTGAATTGGAATGGGATCAACGTAAGTTACCTTTAGATCTGCAAGAGTTTGTATCATCCATAAAAATTTTGTGTAGCAAGTAGCAGCAGTGATTTATTCTGCCTCTATATTGGATAATTAAATGGATCCTTTCTTTTTACTAAGCCATGCAACTAATGAGTCACCCAGAAAGAATGCTCCTCCACTGGTGCATTTTCTCTCATCAACACAGTTTGCCCAATCTACATCTGAATAAGCAGTTAGCTGGAAATTCTGATTTTTGGGATACCACAGACCATAAGTCATTGTTCTCTTCAAGTATTTAAATTTCCTTTTGAAAGCTACCAAATGACTTTGTTTAGGAGCATATTGATAATGAACTACCATTCCAAAATCTTGCATTATATCAGGACGGGATGCTATGATCTACAAAAGATTGCCTATCATAGAGTGATATGTCCTTTGATCAACATCAAGTGAGATATCATCTTTACTCAACTTGCAACCAACCACCATAAGTGTGCTAACTGGAGAAGAATCTTCCATATGAAATTTCTTCAACATCTCTTTCAAATATTTTTCTTGAGAAATAAATATTCCTGTAGAACTTTGTTTTACTTGTATGCCAAGAAAATATGACAGTTCTCCTATCATGGACATTTCAAATTCTGTTTGCATAGAGTTAGCAAAACACTAGATAGATGATTCATTAGCACAACCAGAAATAATATCATCTACATAAACCAAAACAACTAGTAAATTATCACCTTCAGACTTAATGTAAAGGTTACTGTCAACAATACCTTTCTTGAACCCTTTTTCTTGTAAAAATTTGTCCAGTCTATAATACCAAGCTAGTGGTGCTTCTTTTAGTCCATATAAGGCATTTTTTAGCTTACAAACATAATTAGGATTACCTGTCAATGAGAATCCTTCAGGTTGCTCCATATATACTTCTTCCTCTAGATCTCCATTAAGAAATTCTGACTTGACATCCATCTGATAAACTTTAAACTTTTAATGACATGAATAAGCAAGAAACATTTTGATGGCTTCCAATCTTTCCACTGGTGAAAAAGTTTCATCAAAGTTCTGACCTTCAAATTGTGCATATCCTTTACAGACCCATCTGGCTTTATTTCTAAGAACTTTCCCTTTTTCATTCATTTTATTTTTGAACACCCATTTGGAACCTATTACATTCTTATCTTCAGGTCTATGGACAAGCTCCCAAGTATTGTTCTTTTCAATTTGGTCAAGCTCTTCATTCATTTCTCTAATCCAATCATAATCCTTGCTAGCTTCATTGAAATTGTTGTTTTCCAACATGGATATGAGAACTATATGAGATTGTTCGGTGGTTTTGATTAGCTTTCTCCTAGTTTGTACACCTTTTCCTTTTTCTCCAATTATATGACTTGCATGATGATTCTTTTGAATGATTATGGAGGAGGAATTTGTAGTTGACTTCTGATTTAAGTCTGTCTGAGTGTCTGAGTCTTCATTTGATTTGGAGTCTTCATTTTCTTATTCTTGGACCTATTCATCTTCATCTTTAGCTATGTCTTTTGTAGAAGACTCATTACTGTATACCTCTTTTGTTGGGATTCCTTCATCAATTTTTACATCAATACAGTCAACCATTTTATGCAGCCTCTTATTATAGCATCTATATCCTTTATTGTTTGTAGCATACCCTAAGAATATACCTTCATCATTCTTGTCATCATACTTTCCAAGGTTCTCAACATTATTCTTTATGTAGCATTTACTCCCAAAGACTCTGAAGTGTTTGATTGAGGTAGGTCTTCCAAACCATAATTCATAAGGTGTATTGTCACTTTGTGGTCTGAGGTGGGCTTTGTTAAGCACATGGACTATTGTGTGTATTTCTTCTACCCAGTAGGTTTGACCAATGTTCTTCTCATTCATCATCAACCTAGCCATTTTCTGCACTGTTCTGTTTTGCCTCTCATCAACTCCATTTTGTTGTGGAGTTCTTGGGATTGTGTATTCTCTCTTGATCCCATGTTCATCGCAGAATTCCTTGAAGTCTCTTGACATAAAATCTCCTCCCTGATATGATCTTATTGCCTTTAGCCTCTTGCCTGTTTGAGTCTCTGTTAAAGCCTTAAATATTTTAAACTTCTCAAATGCTTCATCTTTTTCTTTGAGAAAGGCAACCCAAGTAAGTCTTGAGTAATCATCAATAATCAGCATGAAGTACTTTTCTTTCCCTGTGTCTTCCTATCTTGATGGTCCACATAAATCCACATGAACTATTTTGAGTGGTTTCTCTGTTGAGGTAAAGCTCTTGGACTTAAACTGTGTCCTATTTTTCTTCCCTACTTGACGGGGTTTACACATTGAATCTTGGGGCTTTGATATTCTCGGAAGATCTTTTACTACCTTGAGGTTTTTGAGTTTGATTAAGTGGTCAAAGTTTAGATGTCCAAGTCTCATATGCCATAACCAACTTTCATCATGTTTTCTTAGATGACATTCTTCTCTATTTTCTTTCAGCACATATACATTATTTTCTATCCTTATGCCTTTGGCCACTACCTGTCCCGAGTTTACAGACTTTATCTTGCATTCCTTGGACGTGAACAAAACTTTGCATCCTCTATCACACATTTGACTTACACTGAGCATATTATGTTTCAGCCCATCCACAAGTAGAACATCTTGGGCTTTTCCTTTTTCATTACTTAATCTCACCATCCCTTTGCCATTTATTTTCCCTGGAGCATCATTTCCAAAGGTTACGTTTCCTTATTTTCTTTCACTTAGAGATAGAAACTTTCCTTTGTCTCCTGTCATGTGTTTGCAGCATCCACTATCTATATACAAAGGGTTCGTTTTTCTTTGAGTGGACAACACTAATCCACACTTTCCACTTTCCTTCTTCTTCCAAAACTCGACATTTTCAGCAGGAGATTTCGAATCTAGTTCATATTCCCTTAAACGGAAGTCAATATATTTGTGTTCATAGTTATGATAGATGTAGCATTCAATCTCATTGTTCAACAAGTCAAACTTATTGGTGCAGTGTTGTCTACTCATTGACTGTTGATTATTTCTTGACCTCTTTAGTTGCATGTCCCTGGGCTTAATTTGGCAGTTGGCAATCAATGAGGGTTTGTTACTTGGCTGCATCATTCTTTGTTGTGGAAAGTATTTATTCCTTTGAAATCTTAATTGCTCATTTCTAAGTCTTAAGGAACAATTTATAGCTTTGTGACCTAAGTTAGCACAGTAGAAACAATAGCCATAGAAGAATTATTTGTACCTGGAAAATGGTTGTCTTCTTTCATCAAATTGATTTCTTCCAGACTGATGACGTCATTCAGCAGTGAGCACATTACTTCTTTGTTCTACAGATTTAGATCTGACATATTTTTCCTTACTTGACCTGGGCGGCTGATTGTCTTCCTTTGTTTCTGAAGAATTGTTATTGTCATTAGTTGTACTTTTGACAAACTTGATGGTTTCTTCATTTCATGGCTTACCACTGCTTGATCCCTCTTCATACCCCAAGCCAATTTTCAGATTTGGATTCCTTTACTGATTTAGAATGGTGGCCAATCCTTCTGAGTCTTTGATACTTGACAGATTCTGATTATACAAGGCTTGAAACTTCTCCATTTCTTTCCTCGTTTTCACTACTTCTTGTTCTAATGCTTCACATCTTGCCTTCTTTTCTAATAGTTGTTGTTTCAAAATCTCTTCGATTTTATTTTCCTCTTCCAATTCTACTTTTAGTAGGACAAGGTCTTCATTAGGTTCTTTACTATCTTTCTCGAACTATATCAACAATTGTCTTTGCTTTCTGTTCTTGATTCTTAGTCTGTCAATCTCTTCCAGTGCACTGATCACTTCTCCTTCCATGTCAACCACAGCTTCTTCTTCATCACTTCCCGTGCTTTTATTATCATAATCCTCTTTTCCCATAAGTATGAATTCATTTAGTTTATCTTCAATAGAGGAGTCATTCTCTTCATCATCTGAAGGATCATCATCATTGTTTATGCATATACTTTTCTTCTTAAAGTTTTTCTCTTTAAAGAAATTTCCATGTTTGTACTTCTCCTCATCATCACATGTCTGATCCTTTCCTTTGTGGGGACATTTATTTTGAAAATGACCTATCCTACCACAATTTAAACATTTGAAATGCAGTTTACCTTTGTATTTGCATGATCCCTTCTTCAGTCTCTTCACAAATTTTGCTTCAATTTCATTGGGCTCAGAATCCTCATTCTTATCTTCTTTAAATGATGCTTCTCTGGAGGTAGGTTTATCAAATCCCAAGGTTTTTAGATCATTAATTTCTTCTATAGTAGAAACCTTCGGGTTGAACCTATCTGGGAGAGATCTCAAGATTTTCTGAACTAAAGAAGGTTCATCAATTGTTTCACCAAGTGCCTTCATTGCATTTACCATTTCTTCTATTTTTATAAAGTATTTTCCAACAGTTTCATCTTCCTTCATCTTCAGTTGTTCAAACTATATTCTGTAGGTTTGAAGCTTTGCATCCTTTACTTTCTCATTACCCTCATAGCTGCTAATGCATTTGTCCCACATTTCTTTGGCAGTTCCTAGGTGCATAACTTTTACGAATTTTTCTTCTGCAAGCCCACTCAAAATAACATTCATAGCCTTAGTGTTGAACCTAAATTCTAGTTTGTCATCCTTATTAGCTAGCACAATTGGCTTTACATAACTAGTATCTACCACATCCCAGACATCTGCACCTAACAACATTATGTAGGTTCTCATTCTAACTTTCCAGAAGGCAAAGTTTGTTCCATTGAACATCAGGGCCTTATTGGTTGAATTTCCTTCATGGATTGACATGTTTAGGCTCTAGGATATACCCTTAGATAAAAGGCGCTAGCTCTGATACCAATTGTTGAACAATTGAGAGGGGGGGGGTGAATCAGTTGTTACCGTACTTAAAGAATTATGCTTCTTTTGAAATATTTACAAGGCACTCAATGATGATCACAATAATGTAGGGAAATGAACAATGGCACATTCAACATCAGTCCCATATATGAGAAACACAGACATAGATATTTCCCAAGGAAACCCATACAGGGTAAAAACCTCTTCTTCTTTATATGATAAGTATTATTTACATTTTCTACATTATCATACATTTGAGCACCAACTCATTGTGAGGCTACAACCTCTATTTTGCAAGCTACAACTTGCTGAGAGAACCAACTCTCTGTTTTTCTCTAGCACCCACTAGAAGTAAGCACCAACTCCCTGGTTTCTCTAGCACCAACTAGAAGGAAGCACCAACTCCCTGTGTTCAAGCCCCCACTTGAACCTCTGAGGACACCAGTCCTCCCTAGCACCTCCCAACCTCCCTAGACTATGAATATGAAATATTGAATCCTATTACAGTGATATAGTGTTCAATAACAACTTATCAATCTCATCATTGTTCTGCAAGATTTTTCTATTCAGACTTCCTCGTTGTCTTCCAACATGGATCCACTACCCGTTCTGTTCTTTTGCTTTTATGCTCTATGCACCATGTCATTGTTGAACAATAGTCTCATCACTATTCTGCAAGATTTTGCTATTCAGGCTTCCTCGTTGTCTTCCAGCATGAATCTATTGCCCATTCTGTTCTTCTGCTTTTATGCTCTGTGTGCCATGTCCATTCGTTGCATAGTTCTTCTTCTGTTCTTTTCAGCTGCTGTACTTCGATCCTTCTTCATGCATGAATCACCTTCAACAACATCCACAACAATCCCAGTAACAACAACAACCCCATCTATTCTATGTACTGTGTATTTATATCTTTTGTGCACCTTGTACATGCAATGCACGCAATTCCTCTGCATACTCATAGAGCGTCGATATCCTCCACAACTCGAGTGATCTATCTAATCATCATCATGACTCTTCAGCTTCTCTAGCCATTTTCCCACTCATTCAACATCAATGTATGTTATGCTGAGATTCCTCAGCCTCTCTGGTAGTTGAGACTCTTCGTCTTCTCTGTGACAGTCGAGCTCACCTTCTTTTTTCCAGTTACAAGCTTCAATGCTCATCTAGCCGTCAATCACCTCCATGAGCATCTTCATTGCTCTTGAAGATTCCCAAAGAATCTTCATCTCCTCTGTCAATCACCCCAAAGTTTCTTCGAGTCCTCTAGCAGAAACCATCAGTGGTTTCTGGAAGTTACACTGTGACGTGAAACAATAGCCCTTCGATTATGCTCAGATTCACCTACATCATTGGATTTACTCTAATGGGTTCTTGTGTTATTTACCCATTTCACACTTTCACAATTCGAAGATTCTACGATGATACATCTTGAGTCTCCATGTCACAAGTTCCAAAATTCTTAAACAAAGCTTTGATGTGCTAGATCCTTCCTTTATATGACCATGGCTATGACCAAGGGCCTATGCATAAAGCACTTTCACAATTTCGCATTTCGTGAATCTGGAGATGAGGCATCTCGACTCTCCAAGTTGAGATCCATGAAACGCAAAAAATAAGCTTTTCTGCATGTACTCTTCTCTTTAGCTCTTCGATGGTGTGACCACCGGCTGAGACCACGCCATTATGCATAAAGCGCTTTTCACGAATTCACATTTCGTGAGTCTGGAGATGAGGCATCTTGACTTTCCAAGTTGTGATCCTCGAAACCCCGATATGGAGCTGAGATCAACGGTGTGAGATCGGAAGAG